>PVJI01003961.1:0-115465 GCA_004026765.1 Micronycteris hirsuta
TAATAGTATATGTTATTAGTATACTAGTATATGTTCTTAAGGCTACTGTTAATAGCCATAAGAAAAGCTTGTTTAATGAAACTTTGAGTTTCAATAAAGTATATTCTTCAGTTCCAAGTAAACAGAGGACAAAAATATTCCAAAATTCAGAAGTCAGATAAAATGAGCTTTAAAGGAAACCTCTAATAAATTTTTCTTTAATATAATTGTTGTAACCTAAGTAAGAGAGGGGGATTCAAGTAGTGGTACATTCAGTCAAATCAATACCATATTGCTGGATTTATTTATGTTTATAACCTTTCTGTTACTTTAGGGATTTGAGTAGGGATGGAAAATTGGAATTGATCAGACTTGCATTTTAACTCAAGACCCATAAACCACTTAATCATTTAAAAAGAAGTTATAAAAATAATTTCATTAGCAATTTTTATAGTAATTTATAAAACTCTCATTCTTTGACTATACCAAATACCTATATAATTTAAGCCTTCAGTATGAAGTATATAATTGGATATCCAAATAAATTGTGTGGAGTAGCCTTAGAGGAAAATATTAAAAATTATACCCTCAGTTCTTATTTTCAACTTTTCCCTAGATTAATATATACCCCTAGAGTTGTTAAAACATTTCAGGTTTTTTTTTCACCTTCCTTCTCCAACCTATCAGCCAACTTAAATGATATATGATCAAAAATAAACTAAATGATTTCACAAGAAACACATAGAAATCACTATACCTCCAGATCTGCTGGGCATTACACCCAGGACAGATGGTTCCTAAGGCCTAGTCTTCTTGGGGTTGACATAGTTGAATCAGAATTCTGGATATCCATTCTTGTACATTTAAAAAAATTCACAGACCAAAAAAAAAAAAAATGGTCTACAGCTTTAGCAGAGGCAGAAGCACAGAGGTCTTACTCTGTCACAAATGACTATTCTCCTGACCACATGCCTGTGCCAACGAGAATTATTTACCTTCAAAAGATTATTTAAGATGAAAGCTTCATCAGCATAATGCAAGATGATAAAATAAATCTGTATTCCAACTGGGTAGTTTCATGTTTAGCAAGGTGTTATTAAAGGAAACAATTCTTTAACCAGTGAGCTAAAAAGAAAAAAAAAGGAGTTCTAATCTGTACCCTCCCCAGAATATTCCTGTGACCAGGGTGGAGCCCAGGGTATCCTGCCATTTCCTCACCTAGGAAAAAAGAAAGACCTGTTAAAAAGTTGAGGCCTGTTCCCTGAGCAACCTCTTGTACTAGGAGAAGACCACGGAGCAAACAGAAGCTTCTGAGGAGACTCAGGCACTGAGCAGGTGTGAGGACCCAGCATGTCAAACCCAGAACAACATGCCAATAGCTTTGTGGCCTAAGAATAGTTTTGGGATGAGTTAAAGTTTATATAAAATAATGACTAACAAAAATTTAAAGTACTACTCAAAATAAATTATATTCTAAATAATATATTTTAATAGTTACTCTAATATTGATTGATATTCATCGATATTAATGAAACTTATTTTTATTTTTAAAATAACTATTTTAAATATAAGAAATTATGTAATGATGTTTGTATTAGTAAATATGCAATGTGGTGTGGTAGGGAAAAATCTCATAAAATACACTGGAATAATTTTATCGGGAAACGTGTAGAACTTCTATGAAGAAGGAGAAGTATAGAAGGCAGCACAAATAAAAATAATTAATATTTATACTTCATCTGAAACACAGAGACTAAGACTATCAGGCTGTTCATTCTACCCAAAGCAATCTATGCAATTAATGTACATCTGGTCAAATGTCAATGGGATTTATATATTTTTTAAGAACATGACAAAAATATGTTAAAGATCAAATGAAAAAATGACTGAAAAGGAAGTCTGATTAAGAATTAAGTTAACCAAGTGTTAAAACATGATACAGAGTAATAATAACAATTAAGTTACTGTGGCGCTGACCGAGAAATGGAATGAAATAAATCAGTGGAATAAAATGACAGGATTATTCTGTGCACGTGGGCAATGTGTCCACACAAACCCGTGGGGAGCTCCCGCCACCACTGTGAGCTCATAAAAGCATATCGAAGGCACAGAGTTCAAGCACTAGCTACGTTTCCTTGGACGATACAGCTAAAGCTCTAGCATCGCTTTACGTAAAAAGCCTTTTATTCTTCAAGGAGGAATTGTCCCGACTATACAATTATTATGAACTTCTTTATCTTAAGATCGCTGATTATAATTTTTTTTAAAAAAAGGTCATTGATTTTTAGTAATTGTGTGATTACTGTCATCATTCCATTTGCAAATGATGTCTTTTTTTAAAAATCATAGAAGAAGATCAAGAGAAGGAGAAGAAAAGATGAAGAGGGAGGGAGAGAGGAAGGAAGGGAGGGAGGGAGGGAGGGAGGAAGGGAGTGTAAACATATCCACTGCTTTTTATTCAATTCACCGTGGTTCTTAAAAACTTTAATAATGAAAACTCTGAAAGAGAAAGCACTTTTACATTATCAATAATGTTTTTTAAAAGACTTCAGAAGCATATTTTGTTAGGTGTACAGTTTATTTGTTAGTGCATAAAACCTTGGCCTTTGGTTGTACTACCCTCATATCAGAAGAATTAAAAGTGATACTTAGTTTTTATAATTGTCACAGAGAACATGATTTCTAGGACTAGATCAGCAAGCTAGAG
Organism: Micronycteris hirsuta; assembly: GCA_004026765.1. NCBI lineage: Eukaryota > Metazoa > Chordata > Mammalia > Chiroptera > Phyllostomidae > Micronycteris > Micronycteris hirsuta. The sequence continues at coordinate 2,687 of PVJI01003961.1, forward strand.
TTCTAGATTAGCAGCTGTGTGAAACTTGAAATAAAAATAGAACAGGGTTATATGTAATTTTAAGAGTTTCTTCTTTTAATGTTAAAACAGAATAAAGAAACATGTAAATAATACCTAAAAAACAAGTCTTCATACTGAACATAATTTTTAGATTGTTTAAAATTATATCAATCTTTATTGGTAGAGCATATTAATGGGATGCTTTGAAACTATTGCAATAAATATTACTGACATATACAGAGAAAATATCCAGTACATAGTTTTATGTGATAAAAAAAATAAGGCTTTGATTCACTTGGTAATTTATTTATAAAACAATACAATGGGAAGGAAGGATTATGTCATTACTTCAGCTCTATTATAAAACACCTACAAATGCAGCACAGGTAGAAATACTGTCAGTATAAAATTCTTAAGAATAAAGAATTTTATGACTCTTTTTACAAATTCAAGGTGAATAATGTTGAATTGTATGAATCAAATTTGTGCATTAGGTTATCTAAATCCACAAGCCTTCTTTGATAGCAAGCCATGGCTTTCTATTTTTAATAAAACTTATATGAAAAATTTAGTAAGATTTTCATTTGTTGTATTTTAGTCAGCCTTATGTGCTAATAGTGCTGCTCATAGTTCTTTTTAGTCCTATTTCTTAATGTTGCTATAGTCCATTGTTTTCCCATATTCTCTCAACTGAATTATTGGTATCTTGAGTCTATCGAGTTTTGGGAGAAAAGCCACGCTCAATTATTTTGTCCATTTGTAATGATTAAATGGTACCACACGGTCAGTTAGAAGTTCACTCTCAGACATCTTCATTCATTCAGAAGTTCTACACAATTTAAACGCCATGTACCTTAATTGGATTGTTGTCTATAGGCTGAGTTTCAATTAGCCCTGGGACTGAAAATGCTTCGCAGTCTTTGGTTTTACTAGTTGGAGTTCAGAAAATAGTTACCTCTTCAAATTCTACCTTGAATTTATGTACTCTATTTCCATTCCTTTCTACTTTCAAGCTAATTATTTTCTGATCTTGTCTGTTTCATATAACTCCTGCTCAAATTCAGCCACCATCACCAACACACACTATTAAAACTGTTTTTTAACCTCTTTCCCCTAGAGCTACAAGCTCAGTAGCTACATTTTCTTGTTTTCACATCTCCATAAACAATTTACGTCATGTTTTGCCACAAGTACGATAGACTGCCACCTTGGCCGCACCCAGAAAGTTTCTTCATTACCTCCCACCCAAAAGCTAAGCCAATAGCTTAGCTGACTAGTGACATCCCTCTTGGGTGACAATTTTTGTATCTGTTAGACGATGATGCTAAAGTATACTGTAGTAACAAACAAAATTTCACGCCTCATCACAGAAAAGCCTGTTTCATGCTCGAGGCAGGTCTGCCATGGCTCCATTCACTGCAGCCTCCCAAAGACCCAGAATATCAGGGCTTTCCTCGGGGCACACAGTGGACAATACTTTTAAGATTTCTGCAGCAGAGAGAAAATAACATGGCAAACCAGGCACACATTCTTAGTACTTTTCACAAGGAATCACACACATCACTGGCCTAAATCAAGTTATGTGGTCATACTTAATACCAAAGGGGACAGGTAAGTGCTATTTTACTAAGCATGCAGAAAGAGCTAGAAATATTTGGTGATCAATAATAATCATTACCACAGGCACTTGGGGAGACAGAATTAAATAACTGTCTTTTCCTTTAGACTATTATTGTAATTTTACTAACGCAATACTTACAAATGAAGTGACTATAAAAGAGGTGAAATGGCAAAAACAACACCGAATTCCTCAAAATAAGGCAAATATACCCAGTGTAAGATACTCAAGTTACTAACTTGAATTGTCAGATCAAATCACAAATTCAGAACAACAAACAGAAAATGTCAAGGATTTTTTAAATATTAATATGCCCCTATATCCTTGTCTAAAATGTAATGATAGCCAAAGATAGAGAAGAATAAAATATATCTAATTATTTTCTGAACAAAGATTAGTTGGATTGTTCTATATAATTCTTTCAAATACTTATAATTTAGAATAACTTCAGATAATATATTACTATTTACACAGCATTCAATTATAACTTAATTGCAAATATATAGGTATATTCTTTAGTGTTTTCATAAATAAAATACTGTACAAGGTAGTAATTGCTTATATATATATATCTTTTATCTATTCCTATGAAGATTATAATTCACACTAAAGCAAAGTATGCAATAAACTAATCTCAAATTTTAGAGAACTCTTCATTGTATCATTTTTAATAGATGTTAATGGCAATAAACTGTTTACTTACTTGAACTATGGAACTTCAAACAAGGAGGCATATCATGGTTACATGTGGTAAACAAATAATTAAAATTCTTTCAAAAGTATTACATTACCATATCTTACAAGTCTTGCTTAAAAAATATCTTGAAATTCTAAAAAATTATTATTAAAGAGCAAGATTTCTATATCTTAAATTAAAAAGCATTTATATAAAAAGAAAAATGTTTAAGCAAGAGAAAGATTTAAAATGATAGTGTTTAATTTTTCTCAAAACTACAAAGATAAAAATATTACACATATAGCCAGTTGGTAGAAATAAAATATCTATACCTTCTTTAATAGTCCGCTTATAAAATGTACATCAAATGAAGTGCTCAAGTTTAGTAATCTTAAGGGAATTGGCTTCTCTTCATCTACATATGTATAGTGTATTGGAGACAGGTAAAATAATGTAGAATTTTTAGTCAACATCATCAAGGCCCTGGAGTTAGTTCTATGGGCATGCCAAATCTCTACTCACAAGAGGTTCATATCTAGATGAGTAAATGAGACATGAAAATAAACTAAGAATAAAAAATAAGAAGAAGAGGCTGCTTATATTTGAAATAAAGAATAGAAAAAACAAATATTATAGAAAACTTTGAGAGGAAGACTAAAGATAATAGATTGTATGTATCTAAAAAAAATAAAAAAATAAGGAACTTGCCAATTAATTTAAACTCTATCTTGAATAAATTTAAATAACCTTTTATTTCAATTATCAAATTTTACCCTATTTTTAAAAGAAATATAATTCAAACTAATCTTGATTGCATAGGCTAATTGATTTACGAATGCAAAATTTAAGAGACACGTGATATTCAAATAACCAATTTCAAGAAGATTGAATAAATGTGGGATACTTAATATCTATCTGTAGCTACCACTACTCAGTTACAGATTTTCTGAATAACAGAGAAAATAAATAAATAAATAATTTTTGGAAAACAATAAAAGATGACATAAGGAATGGAAATGCTGAATATCTTAGAAGATGAAAATCAGACAGCCATGGATTAATACAGAAGTAACACCCACTACAAAACACCACCATTTAAAAAAATGCTGGAGAGGGTAAATGGCTGAAGAGTGATGTGGTCATACAAATACACCACAGATAATACTTATAAAAATAAGAAAAACAAAATATAGAATAATTATTTAAATACACTACAAAAGCATTTAAAACCAGACAGAAGCAAAAAAGAGTTTATCCTTTTAAAAACTGTAACTGAAAGGAGTAAGAATTTTGACTTTGTGACTTTTTGGTACAAAAGCACTACCAACACCCACAGCTAAAGGAAATGATGTAGGGAAAATCCATAAGCATACAGGGTAAAAGTGCCACACACTAAAGTTCAGAGCAGAAAAAACAACTAGAAATGTAACAGGGAAATTCTGACAGTAAAAGAATCATAGAAGGAAACAGACTAGAATTCAGACCAAAAGTTGTCCCAATTCCTGGCTGACAGTACGGTGAGAAACACAGCAAGAGACCACAGAGAGAGATCCTCTTGAAAGGTAAATCTATGCAGAATCCGAGTCTAATGTTTTTCACAGCTGAGCACATTTCCAAACTGTGCACAGTTTGGTCTCAGAAAGCTTAAAGTTTCAGAGTACATAACCCAAACAGAGCAGAACAGTTGGAAATCAAGGAGGAATCTACAAAATTAGCTAGATAAGCTCAACAGCAGACACTGACATGACTAAAAAAAACATCAGTGAACTTAAAATAAATCAATAGAAATTCTCCAATTAAAAGAACAGGGAGAAAAAAAAAAAAGAACAGAACTCTAAATTAGTCTAGCGTACATGCAATTGGAATTCCAGAAAGAGAGAGAATGTAAAGCAAATAGTAAAGAAGCAGATCTAAATGCAATCACAGCAATAATTACATTAAATGTGAAAGACTTGAATAAATAGGCAGAGATGTCACATGCATATAAACTATCTTCTCTCTACAAGACCTTAAAAAGAAAACACAGCCCTGGCTGGTGTGGCTCAGTGGATTGAGTGCCAGCCTGCAAACCAAAGGGTTTCCTGTTTGATTCCCAGTCAGGGCACATGCCTGGGATGCAGGCCAGGTCCCCAGTTGGGGACACACAAGAGGCAATCACACGTTGATATTCTCTCCCTTTCTTTCTTCCTCCCTTTCTCTAAAAATAAATAAAAGGTCTACGGCCATACCACCCTGAATGCGCCCGATCTCGTCTAAAAATAAATAAAAGAAAATAAAAGAAAAAGAAAACATAATCACTGAAAGTAAAAGGTGTCAAAATGTTATAATGAAAATAAACTTGAGGAAAAGTGCTATTTTCAGAGATAGGGATCTTTCACTATTATAAAGGTTCATGTATCAAGAAGATAAAACAATTATAAATACAGTAGTCCTCCCTTTTCCGCAGTTTCATTTTCTGTGGTTTCAGTTGTCTATAGTCAACTGCAGTCTGAAAATACTAAGGTTCTGCAACCATCGCCATCATCTGCTCCTGACATCCAACCATGAACGTCACCGTGACTTGATGAGCCAGGACCATCAGAAGCAGACGATCTTCCTAACGTATAATCAGAAAGTCAGTGGTAGCCTGATGCTCTGTCACAATGCCAACAGCATTCACCTCACTGCATCTCATTATGTAAGCACTTTATCATCTCACATCATCAGGAGGGGGAGTCAAGTTCAAGGTATTTTGAGAGAGAGAATATTCACATAACTTTTATCATAGCATACTGTTATAATGTTTCTATTTAATATGTAGTCATTGTCAATCTCTTACTGGACCTAGTTTATGAATTAAACTTTATCATAGGTGTGTATGCATAGGAAAAAATCATAGTATATATAGGATTCAGTAATATCCATGGTTTTAGGCATCCAGTGGAAGTCTTAGAACATATTCCCTGAGCAGAAAGGGAAGCTACTATATCAGAGAGCTTTAAAGCATACAAAGCAAAAACTGGAAAAAAAGACAAATCTACAATCTTAGTAAAAGAGTTTAATGCACTCCTTGGCAATTAATAGAACAACTAAAAAAACCGTCTATAATAATAGTGATCTGAACAACATTGTCAACCACTTTAATTTATTGATATGGCATTTAAAGAACACTATATTGCCACAGCTTCAGATGACATAGTCTTTTCAAGTGCATATGAAACAGAAACCAAGATTAAACATAAACTGGACCAAAAAATTAGTCTTAATATAATTTAAAAGATGGAAATCTTAAAATCATATTTTCTCTGGCCAAAACTTAAAAATCAATAAAAATAAAACATCTAGAAAGTTCAAATACTACAAATTAAAACAACTTCTAAGCAACCCTCCAATCAAGATAAGAATCACAGAGTCCATAAGAAAACACTCTGAACTGGATGATACTGAATTTGTATCACTTCGAAATTTCAGGGGTGCAGCTAGCGCAGTGTTTAGAAAGAAATTTACAGCCTAACATGCTTAGAAAAAAGGTTTAGATCAAATCTCACATCAAATCAAAGATCTCAGCAACCACACTAAGACACTTGGAAGGAAAAAATTAAACCGAAAGGTATTAACCATTAATATTAATGATTCTTAGCAAGTTAAGATAGTTAAGAGCAGATATCAAATATAAAATGAAACTAATAGAGAAAAATCAATGAAGCCAAAAGCTGATGTTTCAAAACATCAATAAAATTGAATAACTCTACCCAGATTTATCTAGAAAAAATAGCAACAAAACAACAACAAAAGACATTCAAACCACCAATATCAAAAATACAAGTTGGGTCATTACCAACCTTTAAAATATTAAAAGGATAAGGAAATTTTAAGTTCAACTTTTTCCTAATAAATTCAACAACTTAGATAAAATAGACACATAGTTTAAAATACACCAACAATCAAAGGTCACTCTAGAATTTATAGATAACCTCTGACACCTGGATCAATGAAAAATTTGAATAACCTTTCCACAATGAAAACAATAGCTCCACATAGCTTCCCTTGTAAATTCTACCTAACGCTTAAGGAAAAAAAAAACAACAAACATGCACAAACTTTTCCAGAAATAGAAGGGGGGACATTTCCCAACTCATTTTGTAAAGCCAACATTATTCAGATAAAAAAAAAAAAAAGACAAAGACCATTATTAAAAAAAGAAAACTATAGACCAATCTTCTTCATAAAAGTAGTTGTAAAAATTACTTTTAAAATTTAGCAAATCTAATCCAGGAATGTATAAAATGTATACTACATCATGACTAAGTAGGATTTTTCCTATAAAGAACAAGGTTGGTTAGCATTTGAAAATCTATTAAAGTAATTCAAAATATTCCATATATTACCAAGCTTAAGTGTCTAATAAAATTTAACACCTGTTTGTTTAAAACTGTCAGCAAACTAAAAAAATAAGGTAAATTCATGGATACAATAGGCATCTACAAAAAAATCCACACCTGACTACTTCCCCTAAGATTAGGTACAAAGCAAAAAACTGTTATCAATCCTATTCAACATTGTTTTGAAGGTACTAGCTCCTAAAATAAAGAAAGAAAAATAAATTGGAAAAGGAAAAATAAAATATATTCCTGTTCAGACATGATATTAATGTAGAAAATCTTAAGGAACATATGAAAAGCTACTTACTAGCATGGTTGCAGGATACAAGTTCAGTATATAAAAATCATTATATTTCTACATAGTAGCAATAAACTACTATAAAATTAAATTGTAAAAATTACCCACCAGTAAAGGTGAAATAGCTTGGGATAAATTTAACAAAATGTGTGCAAGACCTGTCCACCTAAAACGACAGGACATTGTGGAGAGAAATTGCAAAGGCCTAAGAAAAAACTTCCAGTTTCCGGCCTGACATGTAAGAAGCTTGGGAGTTGACACTCCATCCAAACAACAACTAAAAAGCTGAACAAACTTAAAAATCAACAACTCTCCCTAGATTCATAAGGGAAATCAGATCACAGAGCAAACTACAGCCCCCCAAGTTATAGAGACTGACAGGCAAATATGGAGAACCACAACTTACCGGAGCAGAATCGGACAAGCTGAAACCGCTACAGGAACCAGTGCCAGAGTAGGAAGATCTGAGCTGTAATTAACTGATGCATTGCTGGGGCTGGTGGGCGGGGCACAATTTATGAGTTTTAACTCCAGGAGCCCCACCAGGTACTGTAAATACTGGAGAAAAATCCCCTGTGAGCTTCTGGCAGAAGGAAGGGAAAAGGAAAGAATTTGAAATATGTCAGAGCACTCTGCTCTCATCAGGAGAAACTAGTTAGCCAAAGCTTAATCAGCTGGGGTTTTATCAGAGCCTAATTGACCTGGAGGCAGGAAAACACCCCGCCCAGCCCACTTCAGCCAAGTTCAGGGACTTGACTGGTGTATTCTCTGGTCCAGGGCCAAGGAGAAATCCCATTTGGTTGGGGCCCATGATGTCAGAGCCGAGGAGATGGCCTATCTGCCTCTGATATTGGTAGATGCAAGAGGATTAAGCAAATAAATAAATATATTGTGGTAGATGAAAGTCAGATTTTCTTTTTGTTGAAAAAATAAGTATGGAAAAGAAAAAGGCAAGAATAAACCCTATTGTTTTTGTAACTAAACCCAGGTTTGGCTGCCTGTAGCTATGAAAACCAAACTTTGTGAGACAGGTGTTGGTGAAAAGAAAAGTGATTTATTCAAGAACTGGCATCCTGAGCAACTGGGCAGACTCCTGCCCTCAAAAACCATCTTAGCATTTCTAGTCAAGCCAGCAATTCTTACAGAATGTTGGTGAAAATTGGGGTGGGGGGGGCGGTGGAGAATTTCTAGGGGGAGCACAAATGTGCTGTTTTTCTTGGGAGTAAGGGGAAGGGGCCACTGAAAGGGAAGTCACACAGCTTCTTCCCAAATTCACTCCTTTGATTCTGATGTTATGTCTCTCTTTGCATTAGTATTCCTCTCTTCCCTGGACACTGTGGTTTATGGCCAGTGCCAGTGTGTCTCACGACTGCAAGAACTGAAGCACAAGGTTGATTAAATATACTAAATTATAGTAATAACTCAACATCTTAGTGCAGGCAGAGGTTTTCACAGGAGAGAGGAAAGGGAAAGCAGAACAAAGAGATGAGAGGGAGGGGCTGTGGATGCAGGCAGTGCCCTTGCTTGTCCCAGTGTGGACCCTCATGGTCAGCATCCTTGAGTTGGTGAGACTCCAAGGTCAGGCTGTTTTCTGAGGTGTTTCTGAGGAACTGAACCTGTTGATTCTAGTAAAGTAGACTTAGAAAAGAAACTTTTAACCGAGAAACTCTAGCTTTAAGAGAAAAATCAGGTTAAACTAACAAGCTTTTTTTTAATTACTTTATTGTTGTTCAATTACAGTTGTGTGCATTTTCTCCCCTCCCCTCCCCCCTACCCCATCCAAACCCACCTCCCTCCCTTGCTTCCACCCTCCCCCTTGATTTTGTCCATGTGTTCTTTATTAGTAGTTCCTGAAAACCCTTCTCCCCACAGTCCACTCCCCCCTCCCCTCTGGCTATTGTTAGATTGTTTTTTTTTTTATTTTATTTTTTTATTTATTATTAGAGAGAGGGGAAGAGAGGGAGACAGAGAGGGAGAGAAACAGCAATGTGTGGTTGCCTCTCACATGGCCCTCACTGGGGACCTGGCCTGCAACCCAGGCATGTGCCCGGAATCGAACCGGGACACTTTGGTTCCCAGCTTGTACTCAATCCACTGAGCTACACCAGCCAGGGCTTAGATTGTTTTAATTTCAGTGTCTCTGGTTATATTTTGCTAACAAGCTAGTTTTAATATTTACTATGATTAATGTGAGTAGGTATATATAAGTACAGTGTATTCATTCCCCATTACATTTTCATTGGAATTAAGGGTATCAGTGTAAATATTCAAGTTTCTTTTTTAAGATAGATGATAGAGATGATAGATACAATGACATAGAAGTAGATATACATGTTTGTATGAATACATGTGTATATGAATGTGAATCTACGTACATATACATACACATACACACATATATATTTCCTAGGTCTTTTTCTACTAAGAGGACCCATAAGCTATAATGCCCTATAACAAATAACACAGTACACAGATCTTGGTTTCTAAATACCACCCTCCACTAAAAACCTAAGGTTCCCTAGAGAATTGGCTGATTTCAGGGCCAGGGTAAAAATGGTCTATGATAATCCTGGGATATCTTGGCCTGTCAGAAAATAATAAAGTGCTTTATTACCCCAAAATATGAAGGGTATTTGTCAAGAAAGCACGAGATCCTGTTTAAAGGAACTCCCACTGGGCAAAATGTAACAGAATATAAAAATTAAAATGACTATAGAAAATTATAACCCAGTGAATAAAATTGATATCCTTGAGTTCATACTAATCTCAACACATGATTATTAAATTAAAAAATGCAGGGGATGGGAGAAGTCTTGCTTAGAGTCAAATAAATGTCTGCTAACAAGATAGAAGGAATCTTGGCATTAGAAAAGAATGAGCAACAATGAAAAAATAGTTTTAGAAAAACATCATCAATGAAGTTAATATTAACGGACAAAAGTTTGATAAGGAAACATCTCCCTATGAATATTGTTAATTGCTTATTATTTAATAATTACAAAATACTTCTACAGTGGAGAAGCTTAGCAGATTACACCTTAACCAAGTGATCACAGAGCACAATACCAGTAACAGGAAAACCAGGAAGGGTGTACGTCTTGTTATTATACTCTGAAAATAATGCAGAACCATTTCTGTTGCACTCCTGCCAAAATTCATAACCTAACCTTAGTCAGGAGGAAATCTCAGACAAACCCCAATTGAGACACATTCTGCAAAGTAACTGACCAATACTCTTCAAAAAAGTCAAGGTCATGAGAGAAAAGGGAACACTGAGGATCCAGACTGAAGAAGATTGAAGAGTCATAAAAGCTAAAGGTAACACATGATTCTCATTTGGATCCTGAAAATCTAAAGCCTGTAATTGGAACAATGGTAAAATATGAATGGCGTGTGTATGCGGATTAAATGTTGGAATTGTATACTGCTTATTTCCTGATTGTTGATGGTTATGTAGGAAAGTGACCTTGTTTTTAGGAAATAACGCACTGAAATACTAAGAGGCAATACCTGCAACAATCTTAAGTGGTTCAGAAATAAATAATAATAAGGATATATAATAGAGAATGAGGTAAATATGATAAAATAGTAATACTTGTAGAAGCTGGGTAAAGACAGTGGGAGTTTGTTCTGTTAAAACCTTTCTATACACATGAAATAATTTACAGATAAAACATTTTTAAAAGGATGCAAAATGTGCCCTGGCTGGTGTAGCTCAGTGGATTGAGCGCGGGCTGGGAACCAGAGGGTCCCGGTTCGATTCCCCATCAGGGCACATGCCTGGGTTGCGGACTGGGTCCCCAGTGAGGGCCATGTGAGAGGCAACCATACATTGCTGTTTCTCTCCTTCTCTGTCTCCCTCCCTTCCTCTCTCTAAAATTAAATAAATAAATAAATAAATAAATAAAATAAAAGGATGCAAAATGTGTTGAATGTGTTGAAAAATATATTGCATCAGTTTACAAGACAAATAAATGAAAAGACATATAAAAATGAGTGTCATGTAAAATTACTAAGTTTACTAAAATGGTTGTATTCTTCAAGGTTTTTTGCACCAGAAATGAATGCTCATTTGTAAAAAAACAAAAAAAGCTTAAAAATACAAATTATTATAGAGAGTAAGATAAAGAACATTGAACTAGAAATGAGGAGCCCATTAAATCTTTGATAATCTGCAGCCTAGTAGCCTCAGGATAGTCATTTACTTTCCTGAACCTCAAGATTACTTAGTTATAAAGTGAGTGATTAAATCATAAAGTCCCTTTTATTTCTGAAATTCTATGATTCAACTACTTCCAATTAATGGTTTAAATCAAATCACCAATACCAAAGAACTGAATGAATATTTCACTGAGCACAAAATCAATGATAAAATTTGTGGAAACACTATTTTGGAATGATTTTGAGTTTGTTTGACAATCTGGAAAAAAATCTAAAAATATCTTCATAGGTAAATGTGTATATTTCATTGCTTTAGATTTAAAATACTTGCTCATGTCTCAGGATCAGATGGAAAAACTATGGCCTGAGTTGAATTCCAATAACTACCTGTATCAAGTCTCTGAAGAAGTGATTATCAAATTGGTCACATTTTCCTTCTTAACCCTTTAGTGCACTCTGCACTCACTTAGCATAGCTGATGAGGACATTACACTAATAAGCTCATGGGTTCATCACCCAAAGGAGCCCGTAAACCCCTTGCCCTTGCCAGCCATCTGACACATGCCTGCCATTGGTCACAAGGTCAACTGAGTGATCGCCTGTGAATATAGCATTGCAAATCCATCACCGATAGCAAAATAATTCACAAAGCACATCCCATTCAAAATGGGCTAGCAATAACACTTTTCTGTATGAACACAGAACACCAAATGAAGTTTCTGCTGCTTTCACCATATGCTATTCATTTCAAGATCCTCCTCTTTGATTTCAGACTGCTCAAATTGACATCTCTACCACTACCATTGTGCCCTTAAGTGAGTAACACCTCCTTAGCTTTGTCACTCTTTTGAGCTAAATCAGGAGGCCTAAAATCTAAAATGCATGTGTTATCTAGTTCTTCCAAATGTGTAAACTAGGAGAAGGCACGCCCCTTTTCAATGATCTCTGTGTTATTGCGTCAACAATCCCATACACAAGACGCTGCTGTGAATAAATGCCTCTCTGATTGCTCACAATAGTAATGTTTATCATGTTTTCACAAATGCAATAACACAGTAAAGCTGACTTTTTAAATAAGATGTCTGTGTATTCAAAAGTATATTTTAAAAGCTTACTAGGTAAAGAAATGATGACAACACAAACTTGTGGTTTGACATTCACTCTGAAGCATCAAATAGGGATGTCTTTGAAGGTGAGTCTAGCGTGAGTAAACGTTGGGAATCAGAAGGCAATGTATTTACCATGAACCAGCACCATAATACCCTAAATGGTATGGTAATGGAAATCTAAACACAAACCTTCACACAGAAGGAATGAACCTCTCAAAGAAACAGGGCTCAGAAACATGTAGACCTCAGATGAGCTAAGGATGACTCTGTGATTGGTTATGTGGGATATAGTTCAAATGTGTGTTGGTTCTCATTCCCACTCTGTCAGAAGAAAACCAAGAGACACACTTTTAAGAGAAAAAAAAAAAGAAGGATCTCATTCTGTTTGAATATTACATCAACCCATGGGCACTGGTGTTCCCTTGGTCAGCTTTTTCGGGGCTCGCCGTCGCCACAGCACTGCTGACCTGGTAGGTCTGATTATGAATGATCAATGTGCCGATTTGCAATAAAAGTCTTTGCACAGACCTGGACCCTCAGCCCTTATTCACTCATGCAGATAATAACGGCAGTTCAAGGCAGTTGCCCATAGCTCCAAGCTTCATTAAACAAAGGGAATGTCACCAAAAGTCCCTTTAACTCTCTATTTGCTGCTAGGCAGAGAAAAATTGGCCAGTTTGAGGAAATGGAATTTAGAGTGTTAAAAACCATAAGGATTTATACATCCCCCTGCTCTGTTTGCAGGTCCATTTTGAGCTTCCAGTATTAAACACACCACTTCAGTAGGGAGCGCAGTGAGAAATGTGAATGAAAGATGCTGTGTGCCTGAGGTCAAACTCTGCTTCAGAGGAAATATTTCAGGGGAATGTTTCCGATATGGAACAGGGAATGGGGTGTTGCCACTCCTCTTCATTCATTACAGACGCCACTAGTGTGAGGCCGGTGTCTCCAAGGTTTGGAGGTCGGGGAAGAAAGCTCGGGGAGGCTCTGGAGGAGCTCAGTGTGGACTTGAAAAGAAGATCCCTCTGTGGTACATCGAGACATAAGTCTGCCCCCTCTCCACTCTCTGGAAGGGTGTCAAGTTTTGGTTACCTGTTTTCTCAGGCAAAACATATTAAGAAGCTGCTATTGTTTGGGGCAAGGGTCAACCATAGAAGTTCTAGTAAGGAATGGTCATCCAATGCATTCAGGTATCACCTCCTGACGCGTGCTCCGCATGCGAACTCACATTCTACTCCACACCTTTGGCACTCCTACATCACCTCTGTACATAGATTAGTTTCCCTAGCTGTTCAGAATACCCATTCACTATTTCTTTTATAGTCCTCGCTCTTAAAACTGGACTTTAAAGAAATACTTAAAATTTTTTTGTTGCCTAAATGACCCTGGTATGATTTGAAACTCTCAGAGAAATGTAGGTTTCAATGACTGGCTAATCCAAGTCAAAAGTTGAGATTCCTTCAAAATCAACCAAATGGCCGTTTCTGGATAACCATTGGCATTTGTGCTCTAACTTTTCTGCAATAAAGATTCAAGAAAAATTAGCTGATGAAAAATTGCCTTGTAAAATTCATACATACAGTCAGAAAGCAGATAAATTAGGCCCAAAATAAAACATCTTTCCACAGGAAATACTTGGTTTCAATCATTTGGAAATATTTTTTCCTGCTTTGACCCATTTAGAGTAGACATAAGGTCTACTCTGAGGTCCACGTACATGGTCACATACAACATGATAGACCAGTTGTTTTGTGCTAATTCATATTAAATGCTAAGAAAATGGGCTACCAAATTGTCCTACCCGCTCAGAAGTTGACAAGTAAGCAACCTGCACACAGTAGTTGTCTGTGGAGCATCCCTGGAAGCAAAAAAGCTTCCCCTTCTGAGTCTCTTTCAAACTTTTAAAACTCTATGAGTCTATCTGATCACACAAAGCCCAATACTTGTTTATGCCTCCGAGTCATCCTATAACAGTTTATAGGAAGGGAAATGTGGAAATTTTCTAATAAAAGGGGAAGGGAGGTGGGAGTATGGTAATTTCAGTGGTAATGAAATAAATAAAAATTTAAAAATACAGAGAAAGATTATCACTACGATATGCCCCTGGAAAAGGATGCCACACAAAGAATTGCTGAAGGACCTGCATATGATTGGCTCAAAGAAAAACTAAGGGAAGGCAGTTATATTCCAACATACAATAGTTATCTATAGATGGGGAATGTAGATTCACTCTTCGTTTGTCTAAAGGTCAGAAATGAAATTGGAGGGTGGACATTGTAATGTACTGGATTTTTACCAAAAAAAGACATTCTTTGACCCCCAAAAAAGACCTTTGAATCACTAAAACTACCAAATTTCCTTAGAAGGTTTTGACCATCTATGAGAGATACTTTAGGAGAAGGTATTACTGAAATGGATGAGAGATTATTGTTAGATGATTTCTTTAAATACTTCAAACTTTGAGAATTTTATAATTCCCTGATCAGTTGGGAGCTAAGAATGTTTGTGAAGCAAGCAAACACATAGGAAACTTACCCAGCACCAGCACCAACTCACTCCTCTGAGGTCATCTTCAAGGCAGACTGGGCTCCTGTTCGGCCTTCTCAGGAGGACATATATCTCTAAACCAGGAAGATGGAGTGATGTTTAATTTCATAAACCTTAATTTTGTTTATAAAAGCTTTTATTAAAAGAATCAAGCAATGACAGTGTACTACTCTGTAAAGTGATTCCATGTATAGAAAGTCCCTGTGGCATTAAGATGTCTAGGTTTAAGTTACGCAGTTTCTTAACTATTTGAAATAGGTTGGTCATCTCAGTTCAGTTTACATAAGAAGCCCATTGTTCTCATTTCAAAGCTGAGGGATAAGATATTCAAAATATGTCTTCCTCTTTCCCCCTACACTCTTCCCAGGCCTGAGACGCTTCTGTCCAATACTATCTATTTAAACCGAAGACTAACTAAGCTATTCAAAGTTTACTCTCAGACACTTAGGGCTTTGTGCTATTGTCCAGTTGTAGAATACTCTAGTGGATTCTGTGGTTCATTCTGTTCCAGTCCACCTCCCACCAGCTGGAGGACACATCTTTAGCACTGGAGTCTCTTTTCCATTATTTTTAATCTAGGCAGTTCCAGGTTTGTTCTCTCTTGTTTGGGATCCTGCACTGTGTCCTTGGCCTCCAGTATTGACCTTTCCTTCAGCATATCTCTATTAGAATATAAATGCTTCTGGGTGAAATTGTTCATACATAGTGGGTAGCAACCGTTCATGTTTGCGTGTCTTCCACAGCACTTAGCACAATGCCTTGCACACAATAGATGTTCGACCACAGTGTGTGAAATTCAATTAGTCTTTTCCCCCCATCCAAGAAAGAGAGTAAAATGCTGCTGAAATGATGACATTTACCAAACAGCATGCACTGGAATAATATTTTGACACTTTTTATTCTTTTCAACAGTCATTGACCCATTTACTATTGACGTCTATTAAGAGATTTAAACTGCCTGTTCATCTACCATTTAAAATCAACAACCTTAGTTTTCCTGGACAAAAGTAGAAAGAAGAAGAAAGCCAGACAAAAAAGAGTAAAACTGATTTTTGAGCAACTTCATGATTTCCCTTACATGGATACTAAATATTTTCAACAGAAAGAAACCTTAGCAACTAACAAGTTCATCTTCCTAAAGCAAAAGATAGACTATTCTATGTTAAGGAAATGGCCTGTTTCTGTTGTTGCTTTTAAACTAGAGGACCAGACTCTTGGTTAGATTGGTAAAAAGAGAAGGTGGGGTGGGGGTGAAAGGGTGGGAGTAGACGCATGGAAAGGTCTTTCCGCTCTTCCTCAGATTGTCCAGTGGACTTGACAGCCGCTGGTGGTGCAGCCTGAGCTTCTGTCGTGGCAGAGTTGGCTCAGTGGGTAATGGATAATAACCATGGGTCGAGGACACTTCTCACGTTTGCATCTAAAGGAGGACATTTCCACTCTCTTCCCCAAGGTGCACAGCATGGACAAGTTACTCGCTCCTCTCATGGGAAGAGTGACTGATCTAACTGAGAAATTTAGAGGAACTGAGTATGTTCAGCTCAGCATCTTCTGGGTCCCTCTCTTTAAGAGCCAGTTTGACTGCAGGACGAAAGCTTTTGAGTCACTGGCAAGTGATATTTTAGCAGGTCAAGTCCTACCTCTGCAAATTGGGGGCTGTAGTTCTGAGAAGAGAGGTTTCTGTGGTGATATATTAGCAAGCCCTCACTGGCTATACATCTAAAGCAATATTCACTAATTCAGCTGTTATGAGTACTAAGGATTTCTATTTATCTGACTCCTATCTCCTATCTCTCAGTTGTTTAAAAATTTGCAAGAAAAGGATGAACAGAATTTTTAAAATCTTAATTTTAAGCTTAAGCATTAAAGAACTATAATTATGAACTATCCTTTGAAATTATAATGATTTTAAAACAAATATAGAAAATTATTAGGTAACTCAGCCTCCAACTTTTCAACATTAAAGTAATCTGTATTCTATTTTCATACTATGTTCCTTTTAGTAAAACAGGAAAAAATTGAACCGTTATAACTAAACACAATGTCCACTTCTTGTGAATAAATTTATATTGGCCAGCACATTAAATGTCTATATAAATTTATGATTTGGAGGTTTGAACAGCAGAATAGTTTATCAGTTAACGTATGCTAGCCTCATAATGAACATTAACTCTCTTGCTACGGAAGACATTATTCCCAGGCATACTACATTTGAAACATAGCCATATACTTTCAACTATCATCCTTACAATCATGCCAAATAATATTTTTGGAAGGTTTTAAAATGTTTTCACAGTGACACCATAAGTTGGGTAGAGAAAATAGGTTTATCCATATTTTACAATGAAAAAGTTGACAAGGAGAGGTTATGTGATTTGGTCAAGTAACTCAGCCAGCGGTAAGAAAGTTGATACCAATATCCAAGTGTCTTGCCTCCTATTTCTACATAATTTTTATATATTTATTATATTCTCATTATATTACATACTTATAAGGGGAGCATAATTTCAAGTGACTAAAATTATATGACTTGGTTTTGTTTGGCTTCCAAGAGCCTTTTATTTCAATTTAATTAAAATACTTATTGAATATCTAGCACATTGTTCATCAAATAACAACAAAAATGATAATGTAAGGCTCTAAAAGTGTTAAGTAAATGGATAGATGAATGGATGGAGGGACAGGTGGATAAATGTGCAATAGGCCTAAAGACGGAAGAATAAAATGTGACCCTTAAGGAGGGCAAATGCGGCGACACAAAAGTAGCTGGAGCTCGTGTTGACGTGTGCGCTACAGCAGAGGAGCTACATTGTGCTACGGAAACAGGTGACAGAACAACCCACGATGCCACATTTTGAGATTATTCTACAAACGTTGTACCATTGAACCACTGATATGTTCTTTATGCTTTAAAGAAAAGAATTGGAAGTAATGAAGCATGAAATGCCCATTGTCAGAATTTTTCAAAGAAAGATACCTTAGAATCCATGAAAATCAACAAAGAATCTAGGAATTCGAAACCGCAAAGAACTTAAATGAAAAACCCAGCCCTACATGTTTTTCATTAGAGGAGTGACATCCAGATGGGGCGGAGGGCAGAGGGGAGATGCATCATGTCATGTACGTGTATATTTAGCAGTAAAAGCAAGCACTGAACCAAGGCATTAACCAGACCCATTTCTAACCTTGACACGAGTTGCTGATGAAATGGCCCTAAGAATAAACAGCACAATTGGCCTTATTTTGACCTGAATCAGCAAGAGCTTTCAGCAGGAGCTTTGTCATGCAAATACCCCCTTGAACAAGAACAGAACACATTGTTCAAGTTGCTCAGACAGAGCTGGCAGTCAGTAACTCACACAAGAGAACTTGGGTAGAAGCAGAACTAGGAGAGGATCTCTTTCAGGGGGAGTGGTGAGTGTTAATGGGATTTAGCAGAGTGAAAGGAAACTGTTCTCGGAAAGATAATAGATGAATCCAAAATACTTTGGCATTTTAATCGAATATGCTGCTTAGGAAAAAAACACAGTCTGCACCCCAACACCTGCTGGACCTAATGGACTCTGAAATGTTGTTTCAGAATTAATCAAGTCATTTAAAATCATAGCTGCAGTCTCCATTCACTACTCCTGTGCATAAATGTGCTGATCCCGATACTAATCCATGTCGGGTGACTTCAGCAATATATCACCATAATTGCCATTTTAGGGCTGCAAATTGGAGCTAAAATAACCAGATGCAAAAGAGATGGCCATATCATACTCTCAAGATGGATCTTCAAAGTTCAAGGAGAGTTCAAGCATGGAAGAGGCAATAGAAAGGGGTCAAGTGTAAGGGGATTGTTCATGTTCAAGAAGAATTAACTTTACAAATATATTGTTTCTGAGGTGGTAATTGTCCCATCTTACAGTTATTCATACCTCATTTACTCGTTGCATTCTTCTCAAGCATTTAATGAAATGAATTTGATTTTGACAAAATATTCTATTTCAAAATCGCCATTAATTTTCAAGATATTTTATTCCCCTCTAAATTATCTGTTTTAAAGTGATAGAGACTGGATTTGGAAAATCTAATATTTCCTTAACTAATCTTCTGGCAAGAGTCCATGTCAGTTTCAGATATTTCCTTTCTAGCTTAGTCAACTAAATCATTGAACTAAAAAAAGTCACTAATGTCCCAAACCTCCCGAACTCAAAATGCAAGGTCAGAGTTCTGTGCCATGTGAGTAAGACTAAGGCAGTTTTCTCACTGACCTGTTTCTCACTTGGGGAACTATAACATGCAAATAAATGAAAGCCTATCCCATGGTTATTTGTTTATATGAAATCGAGACAGATTTGAAAAATCAGGAGGCAAAAGAGAACCCCTGTGAGTACTTCAGTATCAAAGTTACTAAAATGTGAGACCGTTACTTGCTGCTTTGATTGAATCACCCTTTCCTCGATAGCTTGTAAAATAAATCATCATAACAAGAAGACGTCATACCTTGATTTCAAAACCCAAACTTGTTAACATACACTCAAGGGCCTTCACGACCGGGAGCCAACCTACATGGTCACCACCTCTTTCTTCACAAGCCCTAGCACACCAGCTTCTGCCCCAACAAACGGCTCCCCACGTTCCAAGGCACAGGTCCTCTGGAAACCTTCAAGCCTTGTCAAATGTTCTTCTCTATATATGACATACCTTTCTTTCCTTTTCTCTAGCCAGTATACTATATTCATTCTTCAATACCAAGCTGAAATGTGGCCATGGTTGGCTGAGCAGCCGCCCCAGCCCAGAACAGTTAGTTCTTTACTGTTTGCTTTCCCACAGTGCAGAATGTAAGCCTCCACTGGAAGAACTTACAACGTGTTATAGATATTTTCTTTGTGTCTATCACCCCCTTTTATATTATGAGGTAATTGAGTATATAAACTAGTCTTTGTAATTGTTTGAATAACAATTTGCAGAATTATAAAGCAGTATTAAAACTGTAGTTGTTTTGCTGATATTTCTCTGTCATGGCCTATCATAAATATTTCTTTGTATCTAACCCAGCAACCATCAGGGTAGGATGGATAAAATACGTGAAGAAATGACAGTCAAAATTTTTCAAAATTTGATGAAAATTATAATTAAACACAAGCAGAATAAACACAAAATCACATGAGGGCACATCATAATTAAATTGCTGAAAACTAATAATAAAGAGAAATTGTAAATGCCAACAGTGAAAATGGACACTACATAAAACAGGGAACAAAGAAAAAAATAACTTCGAACATCAAAAGCAATGTAATCCAAAAGGCAATGTGAGGTCATTTTTTAAACTGTTGAAACAAAAAATAGTAAAACTAGAACTGTTAATCTGAGGGGAAAAAAATCTTCAGGACTGAATGCAAAAGAAGTATATTTTAGAAAAAAAAACAAATTTTAGGAAAAAAGTTAAAAGTTTTCTTCAGGCTAAAGAAAATAAAACTACAGAAAATCCAATATACACAAAGAAATCTAAGAATTCCAATGTGGTATACATGTGGTAAATATAACAGCTATTTTAGTGATTTTTAAAGTTTCTTTAAGTAATAAGTAAATGTTTTTAAAAAATAGTAACAGTATTTTAAAGTTCATAACATGGGGAAAATGTACAACAGAAGAAAAAATTGAAGAGGAAAAAGTATGCATCTCTAAGGTTATGATGATATACATAAAAAGGTCTAATATCGCCCAGCTGGTGTAGCTCAGTGGATTGAGCACGGGCTGGGAACCAGAGGGTCCCGGTTCGATTCCCAGTCAGGGCACATGCCTGGGTTGCAGGCCAGGTCCCCAATGAGGGCCATGTGAGAGGCAACCAAACATTGCTCTTTCTCCCTCCCTTCTCGCTCTGAAAATAAATAAATAAAATCTTAAAAAAAAGTCTAATATTTTTAAAGTATATTATAATGAGGGAAATAATGCACAGACTAAGTGAAATAAAACATATTGTCAATAATAAAAAATATAGCTACAAAATACTCAACTAAACTATTTCAAATGGAAATAGAAAAGAAGAAAGAGGAAAAGAACATATCAAAGAAAAGAACATATGATGTTAAAACTAACCTGAACATATTCATAATTATATTAAATATAAGTTATCTAAAGTTTCCAGTAAAAAAGCAAAGATTTTCAAATTGAATAAAAAAGAAAAACAAAAGCATATTTGCATACAAAAAGTAAACTTAAAATGTGAAGACACAAAATAAACAAGTTGGACTACATCAAACTAAAACGTTTCTATACAGCAAATTTAACCATTTAACAAAATGAAAAGCAACCTACTGAATAGTAGAAAATATTTGAAAATGACATATCTGATATGGGGTTATATATAAAGAACTCATTCAACTCAAAAGCAAAAAACAAACAATCTGATTTTTTAAATGGGACGAAGATTAGAACAGATATTTCTCCAAAGAAGACATACAAATGGCCAAGAAGTATATGAGAAGATACTCAAAATCACTAATGACCAGAGAAATTCAAATCGAAAACAAAATGAGATGCCACCTCACTCCTGCTGGATGGCTGTTATCAAAAAGGCGGGAACTAACAAGTGCTGGTGGGGACAGGAGCCCTCGTGCACTGTTGGTGGGACTGTGAACTGGTGAGGCCACTGTGGAAAGCAGTGTGGAGATTCCTCAAAAATGATAAGTATATACACCATGTGACACAGGATTCCACTTCTGAGTGTTTATCCAGAGAAAATAAAAACACTAATTCAAAAAGACACTTGTTCCCCCATGTTTACTGTGGCATTATTTATAATAGCCAAGACATGGAAGCAACCTAAGTGTCCATCACTGGATGACTAGATAAAGAAAATGTAATATATATATATATATATACATATATATATATATATATAATGAAATATTATTTAGCCATAAAAAAGAATGAAATCTTGCTCTTTGCAACAACATGGATGAACCTTAATGGCATTACGCTAAGTGAAAGAAGTCAGATAAAGAAAGAAAAATACCATACAATCTCACTTACATGTGGAATCTAAAAAATAAAAGCTCATAGATACAGAGAACAGACTGGTGGTTGCTGGAAGTGGACAGTAGGTAGTGGGTTAAATTGATAAAGGCATTTAAAAGGTATATACTTCCATTTATGAAATGAATAAGTCACAGGGACACAATGTATAACATGGTCACTATAGTTAATAATAGTGTTTTCCATATTAAAAGTTGCTAAGAACATAGATCTTAAAAGTTGTCATCACAAGAAAAAGTTTTTGTAAATATGTACACTGACAAATGTTAGACTTATTGTGGTGATAATTTCACAGTGTATACGAGGTCTGTCCAGAAGGTATCCAGCCATGTAATATGAAAAAATAGGTACATTTATTGAAGAAGACACAAGATACAATAAACATTGTACATAGGACAATGACCCATCAGTCCCCTTCGAAGAGGCACCTTGAGACCTCACACAGTTCTCCCAATCGCCATCACCTTCCCCATCGTATTTTCCTGAATCTCATCAATGGTCTGAAATCTCTTCCCTTTCAAAGGTGATTTAAGTTTTGGGAAAAGCCAGAAGTCGCAGGGTGCTAAATCTGGGTTGTAGGGGGACAGAATCACCTGGGTGATTTGATATTGCCAAAAAGCTCTGCATGGGATGTGATGCATGAGTAGGGATGTTGTTGTGATGAAGCTGCCA
This sequence comes from Micronycteris hirsuta, assembly GCA_004026765.1. NCBI lineage: Eukaryota > Metazoa > Chordata > Mammalia > Chiroptera > Phyllostomidae > Micronycteris > Micronycteris hirsuta. The sequence goes on from PVJI01003961.1 coordinate 25,149, forward strand.
ATCACCAGTTGCCCATAACAGAGGCCTTCTAAATCATCAGAATTGTTTCTGTGGAGGAATGTTCAAGCTTAACACAGAATTTGATGCAGATTCGTTGCTCTACTCGTTCAGTCATTTTGAATGTGATGATCACACAGTGCACATGCTCACTCAATTGCATCTACCACCCCCACTGACTAGTACAGTGAGGTTGTCATTGTTCACACATGCACATTCCAGTCCACTCTCCTTGGCTGCCAGGTTACATCAATGTTACAGAAACCATTCTTGTTATATTAACAATGGCTGGACTATTTCTGGACAGACCTCATACAAATATTGAATCATTACATTGTATACCTGAAAGTAATATGATGTGTATCAATTATATTTTCATTAGAAAACTGAAAAAATAAAATAAAATATGAACATAGATTAAAAGTAAAAGGATAGAAAACGGAAATATATATACCCACAAATTAAAAGAAAACCAAAGTAGCTATATTAATACCAGGAAAAGTACAGTTTAGGAATAGGGATATGACAGAATATAAAATGGGCATTTCAAACTGACAAAGGTGTCAATTAGTCGAGAAGACAACTTGTCTTTCTCTGACTGGCTTATTTCACTGACTATAATGTTCGCTAGGTCCATCCATACTGTTGCAAAGTGCATAACTTTCTTCTTTCTTACAGCCAAGTAGTATTCCATCGTGTAAACGTACCATAGCTATTCTATCCGCTCATCTACTGATGGACACCTAGGCTGTTTCCAAATCTTGGCTACTGTAAATAATCAATGTTTCAGATTTTTTTTTTCTTCTTGATTCCAGAAGTGGAATTGCTGGGTCACAAAGCAGTTCCATTTTTAATATTTTACTGCTTTCTACAGTGACTGCATCAATCTGCATTCCCACCAACAGTGCAAAAGCAATCCCCTCTTTCCACAATGTCACCAGCACTGGTTGTTCGTTGATTTATTGATATTCATTCTGACAGGTATGAGGTGATATCTCATTGTAGTTTTAATTTGCCTCTCTCTGATGATTAGTGATGTTGAATCAAATGAACAACCAGAACTAACAAGCAAAGTAGAGACAGACTCATAGACAGAGAGTGGACTGACAGCTCTGGGGATGGGGGCGGGGGTAGAGGGATGGAGCAGAAAGGAAAAGAATGCATGGGCACGGGCACAAGTGTGAAGACTGCAGGGTGGGGAGGGCTGGGTGAAGGTAAGAGAAGGTATGGGGGGGATAAAAGGTAACCAAAAATACAATAAAAAATGAACTATTAAAAAATTGAAAAAAGAAGACAGAGCAATACAAAATGTGTTGTAAAATACTTAAAGTTTCAAAATACTTAAAAAGCTGAAAAAACTGAAAAGAAAAAGAGACAAATCCACAGATATAGTTGGACATTTCAACACTTCACTTCATAAACTGATAATATATAGACACAAAAAATGAAGTTGTATGAGACTTAACAGCACAATCAACCAGCATGATGTAATTGACATTACAGATTACTCATCCCAACAAAGCAAGCCTGAATAAACTTAAAAGGATTTAAATCACACAGAGTATGTACTCTGACCACAAAGGCATTAAAGCAGAAATCAATTTTAAAAATATGTAAATGGCCCTGGCTGGTGTAGCTGAGTGGATTGAACACCAGCCTGCAAACAGAAAGGTCACTGGTTCGATTCCCAGTCAGGGCACAAGCCTGGGTTGTGGGCCAGGTCTCCAGCTGGACCCTGTGAGAGACAACAAATCAATGTTTCTCTCACACACCAATGTTTCTCTCCCTTCCTTCCCCTGTCTCTAAAAATAAATAAAATCCAAAAAATAAAAATCTATAAATGCCCAAATATTTGGAAATTAAATGAAATGCTTCTGAATAATCCATGGTTCAAATAACAGGGCAAAAAGGAAAATTAAAAGCTATTTTACCTAATAGAAACAAAACACATCAAAATTTGAAGGATACAACTAAAGCAGTGCCTTAAGGGAATTTGTTTCAAATGCTTATGTTGGGGAAAAAAAAGTCTAAAATGAACTATCTGAAATTTCATGTTAAGAAACTTAAATCAAATAGCATATTAACTACAAAAATACAGAAAAAAGGAAACAAATTGATATGTTAAATCAACTAGACTGTAACTGAAAAATGATAAAACACAAAAGCTGATTGTCTTTAAAAAAAATTGGAAAAACCCTTAACTTGACTAATTAAGAAAAATAAAGAACACACAAGTAAATTCAATAATGTATATAAAAGATACAAATTTTATAAAAACCAGAAATTACCAACGCTGACACAAAAATAGGCCTATAGCTAGTACAGAAATTGAATTTATAAATAAAAAGTACAAAGAAGACTACAAGGCCAAATAAATTTACTAGTTGAAATCTAGCAAGCAGCTAAGGAAGAAATTGTTCCAAAGGAATAGAAATCTTTTCTAAGATTTTCTATCTTAGAAAATGGAGAAGGAGGGAACACTTACAGACTCATCTGAAAAGGCCAGCATTACTTTAATATCAAACCAAAGATGTTACAAAAATAGGACATGTCAGACTAATAACTCTCATGAATATAGATGCAAAAATTTGTAACATAATATTAACAAATAAAATTCATTAATATTTTTAAAAGTTAATAATCATGACCAAGTAGGATTAATCCAAAAACTGTATAATTGATTTAACATTTGAAAATTTCAATTTACTTAACCAAACTGGGGAATTAAGGAGAAAAATTATATAGTTATACCAATAGATGCAGCAAATCCATTTGACAAAATTCTACACACAATCATGTTAAGAACTATTGAAAAGGACTCATGAACACGGACAATAGGGTGGCGGTTGCTGGGGGCAGGGGATATTAGGGAACAAAACTGTAATGGAAAAAATATAATAAAGATTATGTATTTTTAAAAATACATAAATAAAAATAAAAAGTGCTACTGAATTTCAAAAAATAACTATCAACAAACTCAGAAGAGAAGAATCTTCTTCAACTTGACAAAGGAAACCTGTTTTAAAAACCTACAAGTAACATCACACTTAATGGAAGAAGACAGAACACTTTCCTTCCTAAGACAGAAAACATGGCAAAGTTATCCTCCCTTTTCACTACTACTTAATTCTGTCCTGGAGGCCACTCCCAAGGAAATGGGACAAGAAAAAAATTTTTTTAAAAACCTGCAGAGTGGAAAGAAAGAAGTAAAATTTTCTCTGCACACACATGATTGTGAACACAGAAAATCCTACACAACTTAAAACAGAAAACACTAATAGAACTAATGTGATTTAGTCACAATACACAAGATCTATATACAAAAATCATTTTATATCTAAATACTCCCAGTAAATATTAAAAATTATAATTTTTAAAATTCTATTTATAACAGTATTAAAATACAAATTACTTAATGATAAATTTACCAAAATATGTGAACTACCTATATAGTGACAATAACAGAAACAGCATTGAGAAAAATTAAAGAAAATTTTAAAGGAGTAAAATATAACATGATCACGTATTGAAAGACTCAATATTTTAAGATGTAAATCTTCCCCAAATTTGATCTATACATTTGACAGAATCCCAGACAAAATCCTATTGGGCCCATTTCTGGAAATTTACAAGATTATTCTCAAACTTATAAAAATACAAAGAACCTAGAATACTTACGACAATTTTGAAAAAGAGTAAGTTAAAAGACATACTACCTCATTTCAAGATTCACTGTAAAGGTAAGCTACCAAGAATCAATGCAATAATATTAATATAGTGTTCAATGGACTAGAGTAGTTAGCCCATAAAATGAACTACATGTGAATAGATTTCCAACCACATGTCCATGTAATTTGATGAAAGGACAGTCCCTTCAACAAACAGTGCTACAATAGTTTACTATCAAAGGTGGAAGAGTGAACTTCATCCTTCATGTCACACAAATTTGAAACTAAAATGTATTTTAGACTTAAATGTAAAACTCAAAGCTACTAAACTTTTAAAAGAAAAAATAGGAGAAAAAATCCATGACCTTTATTGTGGATTTCAGGACACAAAAGTATTACTAAAGAAAAATTTGATAAACTAAACTTCATAAATATTAAAACTTTTGGTATTAAATAGATGGAAAGATTTGCTGTATTCGTAGATCAGAAGATTCAATATTTTTAACATGTCAATTTTACCAAAATCTCAGCAGAGTTTTTGTAGAAATCGACAAGCTAATAACAAATTCACTTAGAAATGCAAAGGACCTAAAACTCCAAAACAAAATTGAAAGGAAAAACAAACACAAACACTCCCTGAAATTTATCAAAATGTGACAACAACAAAGAAAGTGATTGTAGACAAATATAGGTCAATGCAAGGGAACACAAAGTCCAGAAACAGACCCAGGCATATATGGTTCTATAATTTTGACAAAGACTTAATAAAGGCAATGCAGTGGAAAATAATAATCTTCTCAACAAATGATACTAAAACAATTGGATAAATGTATATTATTTAGACTTGCCTTCTTTTCCTCCCTCAGGCTTTATGAGAGTAAGAGCCAGTTAATGTTTTCCAATCACTTAGTACGACTAGTTACAAACAAATCGATACTCAGACCACACGTCTCAAAGCCACATGGACTCTATTATATAACCACCCAATTCCAATCCCTTGGTACCTGCGAAGCAGCAAAGCACAGTGATGACGAGAAAGCTCCCTGGGGTCAGGCAACCTGGGTAAAACCTGCTTCCACTGCGGGTTAGCTGTATCACCTGGAGCGAATTACCTAAGACTCTGTGCCTCAGTTTTCCCATGTTTAAAATAAGAATATTGTTAGGATTAAGTGAGTTACTGCATGTAGCCTAAAACAGCCTATAAAAAGGGCCTACTAGGTGCTGGTAAAGTAAAAACATAAAGACTGTATGCCCAGCACATGTAGAAAACATACTTTTTGATTAATATTTATGACAAACATGGCACCCAAATCCGTGAGTCACCTTGTCCTTTATCAGACCTACGCACTGGTTACTAACCTGTCCTGACAAAGAAGGTACTCGTAACCACTCCTTGGAGGGGGAAGGGAAATCTTTTAAAAATTAGCTAATCCAAATAGATTTCCAAGGCTTTGAGTTTTCACATAAGCACTAAAAATAATGAGCCTCATTCCTGTTGTAACTTGCTTTAGACACCAAATCTGAGCACCAAAGAAAACTATGAATCTAAAAGAGCTGTTATTCTAGTAAGAAACATTTACAGTAACATAATTATTCTTCATCAAAGTATAACCATCAAATTACAACTTTATCTTTACTGTTCTCTATAGTTCCAGCAAACAGTAGTTTAAGATTGTAGACAAAAGTAGTTAAAAGACCCTGCTAGTCCCTCTCTTCTATCAGGTATTTGCAAACTTAAAACTTCTAAATTAATTCAGGGATTGAGATTAAAGAGAGGCAACAGATTTCCATGTCTGATGCTTGCACTCACTTTCCCTCGTCCTCTGTGGGTTTGTGTCTGTGCCCGTGTTCATGTGTGTGTGTGTCACCAACAGTTTCTGTTTGTCAAGAGAGAAACAGTGCTTAGCGGAAACCCTGGTGTGGGGACTGGGTCAGAGGCACAAAGTGATATGTTCATGACAAGGCACAAACTGTTGTTTTTACCTCATCTGGAAGACCATTTGTTTTGTCTTTTTCAGCCTCAATGGAGTCTATATTCAATGTTAAATGCCAAACAAGTCCCCTATGACATTCTGGAAAACTCATCCCTGTCTTAATAGTGGCAGATTTAGTGGCTCAGAGCAGCTCAAATGGGCCAAGGGAAGGCATGACAGCTGCAGCTAGAGAAAGGGAGGGAGAGGGGGGAGAGAGAAAGAGAGAGAGAGAGAGAGACGTCCTTTTCCTAAGCACAAAGTGCTAATAATGGCTCCTAAATACCACCAACCCTTTTGGCGGAGCTTCTCATATAGGTGTTCAAAACAGTTGCCTATAGGCTTATTCAAAAAATAGAAAAAATAAGTGAGTCTCTGAAGAGGAGAAAATAAAACATTTAATTAAAGGCCTAAAGCTACGGGGATAAGAAGTTTTGTGCCATGCCTATTACAAGATCAAATTTAATTTAAAAACAAGAACTGTTCATTTCAATGTCAAATGAGTTCAAGTCACTACACGTCTGTTCTTCCCACTTCAATTCACTAGGCATGTTGGGTTTCATGCTTTCTGAGAAAAATGTAAGTTTAGAGTGAAACTTGCCCTATATATAAACATGAGTATATCAAAATAAGATTATGTAGAAAAATCTCCAAGTGCCTAAAAAGATTTCCTCTGTGTCATAAATACTATCATTAATTAAAATGTATTTAGCAGCCACTGGTTGTATAGAACTATTCCAGGAAAAAAATATAAGATTTGACAAAAATACTGGTATCGATAAGTAATGGTATTTAAATAGCAATGCCTTTCAAAAGTTCTAAACACATCGATATCAATTCATTAACTTATCATGGAAGAATGAACATAAATTTGTTACTACTAATTTTTCTGAAACTCCTCATTATAATTGAGACCATTTTATTAAAAGACTGTCATATAACTGCAACATATTTGTAATATCTTAGAAGAAATTAAGAGTTAATGTTATTACTGTAAGTATTTTTATCCACATTATCCTTTGCTTTTTAAGACACAGCGAGTTTAGGAGGAATTTCCCCTCGAATGACTAACTCCACTCTCAGACACAACCGGCCCCTAGTGGAGAACCTATGTTCTACCTCCATGAAGAATGTCTGTGGGGGTGGAAGTGAGGGCGAGAGGGCGACTTGCAGTAATCATTGCTAAAATGTTTTATTTGCACATGATAATTTCTCCTTCCATAAATATCAGCAAATATGCTTCTCTCCCTCTCCTTCTCCCTGGCCCTCTCTCGCAGAATATCAGGCAGATAAGAGTTATCAGTAAAGGTCATCCTCAATTTCTGTACAGAAATGATCTGTCTCCGGTATGTAATAAACATTTATCCGTGCCTTTATTAGCTATATTGAAGCTGACAGTTCTGTTAAACCATTTTCTTTCATTTTGCTAGGTCATGACGGTTAATGCTGCTAAAAAATCTCATCACTGCTTCTGATCACTGTATTGTCTTCCCTGTGTTATCAGAATTTTGTGAAGGTAAGCACTGGCGGGAATGACCTATTAAAGTTACAGCCCGTTGAGTCTCTGGGTTTTTTTTTTTTTATTCTCTTTTCATCACAATAAAAAGGCAAAGTAGTGCAAAGAATAAATTTTCCTCAGAGGGTTATATTTAGTTGAGTAGTTGACATGTTCAGTCAACTCTCAATTATCCACAGTAAAAAGAACCCAAAGCATCCGATATAAGTGAAAGTCACACATAATCCCAAATCTTCATTTGGGCTGAATCTTTTACCAACGTAGTCTCATAATTTAAAAAGATAACTTCACATTTTACTCAAAGCCCTTTCTCATCTCCAGGGATTGGTTCTCAGCAAATAGACCACCAGGGAAGCAGCAAAAGCAAGAGGAACCCACCGCTGAACAAACTTCCCCAGACAGCTGAGATGCGCAACGGGAAAACGCGGGGGAGGCTGCACTTGCATCCGCGCCTCTCCGTCTCTCCTTCGTTCATGTCACTTTACCGCTCCTCTCTCTCAAAGCAATTTAAATGTTTACTTTTGATTCATGAAAAACAATGAAATGACCATGGAAACATCTGCCTTTGTTCATGGATTAAAGATCTTATAAAACCTGCCAAAGCTTAGTTGTCAATTTCAAGGAAATGCAGTTCAGATAAATTAATAAATAAATTGTCTGGAATTTCAAACATGTTTTCTTTCAGTTCAACAAATACTGAGTCTCTATTACATGCCGGGCACTATGGATGCCTAGGAACATAAAACTATGACTGACTAATTTTTATTGTCAAGTAGCTTCTAAGCAAGAAGTCACACAAATAGATATTTAAAATTCACAGAGTGGTATTAAAGCCCAGAGAAGAAGCAGCTTCCTCAGCCAGGGAGGTCATGCAGGACTTCTGAGAAAAGATGAGGTCCAAACCAATCTTGAAGGGCTGGCACAGTTCCCTAGGTGAAGAAGCAAGAGTTGGGGAAGGGCCTCCGTGGCAGAGGGAACAGTGCGAGCAAAGGCACAGAAGTGCATCACAGTTCTGTGTACCCACAGCACCTCTGGGATCTCCAGGCGGTCAGAGCGCAGCAGTCACAACGCGGGTGCTGGACAGAAAGGGGAAGGAAAAGGCAGTTGGCGAAACTGGAAAACTTGGGCAAGTTCAGCTCTCTGGGGGCTGTATAAGGAATTCAGATCAGTCATCCTTCCAACATCATTTACAAGCAAGAAAGCAAGAACCAATGTGACACTTTAATTCCATTACCTATTTGTTCTTTCTCTCAGTTTTCAACGATGTTTTTTAGCATTTACTTCATGCCCGGCACCGTTCTGGGTGCCAGTGGTACAGGGGTGAACAGAACCGCGCCCTGAACTCATGGTGTATTCATTCTGATGGGGAGAGAAAGACAAGAAACAGACAGCAACGAAAACAACAACAAATCCTGTCAGGTGACCATGACAAGTGAGGCTATTTAAGCTCTCACCTCCAGAAATAAGTTAAGGCTGAACTAAGAGGACAGGAATGTGAAGTGAGGGAATGGGGAGCAACGTGAGCTATTTTGCAGAGTGTCCAGCACAAGGGATCTGAGAAGGTGACATCTGAGCCAAAACCGAAAACAATATATCTAAAAAATTGCTTTCAAAGCCAAACTGATCGCAGATGCAAACATCCTGAGAGAGGAGTGTGGTTGGCAAGATAAACGGAAAGCAAAGGGGCCAGTATGGAGCAAGCGAACAAGAGAGAAGGCAGGGAAGGTGGGGTGCAGTGCAGAGAGATGCACACTAGTGCTGAGTGCAGGGTTTTTCAAACTTTTTGGATAATGATCTAAAATAATACATTTTAGATAGTGACAGATACATGTGTCTCAGAGACAGCCACTGAAATAGACATACTAAAAAACTTTCAGGAAACAATATTATGTGCAGTACACACTGCCATTTTCAATTCTTCCTTTTTTAAAAAAAATCTTGGTCACACTCCATTAAACTTATATTATAATCTATTACTAGGTCACAGCCCACGTATGGGAAACACTAAGGCAGGGTCATGTAGACTAGTTTAAAAAAAGTGCTTTTTAAGGCACCTAATGGCAACGCCTAGTCCCATGCCAGGCATGCAGGCATCCTAATATTGTTTGTTGAATGAATTAGTGAATGAATATAATTAAAAGAGAGTGGGCAGAAGTAGGTCTGCACTTGTGAGTCTGTGAAACACGGAGTTTATCCTTGTGTTATCATTAATGAAGTTCTGCAATATTAGCTTGTCCCTAAGTGCGCTGTGCCACTGTGACACTCTTTGAGTTAATAAGGCTACCATAGTAGTCATAACCTGCATGTCTTCTTCCATACAAGCAATTGTAAACCTCCTTTTGCCCAGCCCTGTATGTGAACTTATTTAATCTTCATAACAACCTTATTTTACAAATAAGGAAACTGAGGCACGGGGAGGGATAACTTGTCCTTGGTCATGCAACTGCTAACAGGGGGAGCTGGGACTGAGTCCGAGATAACCAGCTCCAGAGCCCGCGCCACGCTGCCTCCTGCAGCTGTGATGTCCGTGCCACGTCAGCTCTGCAAAGGAACATGATGTCGCCCAGGGAGACTTCACAAAAGGAGCGAGCTCCTCGGGAGGAACCAGGGCCCTGCTATACATGTTATGCCTCAATCATTAGATGACAATTTTACTTTACTTACCACCAAGGCCTTAGCAAATGTAACTTGTGGAAATTTTATCTTATACTTTCCCCAAGAAAATTCTCTAAGAACTTTTAAATCATCTTGAGCCTGAATTAATTCAATTATTAATGTCTCTCTGCCACTGTTTTTTGTTTGTTTGTTTGTTTGCTTCCCTTACTTTCCTTAGAATCAAGTTTGCAACATTGTGCCTTTAAAAATGGAAAATGAAACATCACATGGAATAGTCTATGGGTCTATTTCACATCTCTTTTTCAGATATCTTTGGGTGTTTATAGAGATGCACACATCCAGACATATGCCCACCTCAGCATTTGCAGTTCTTACAGAGGGAGAGTTTCCCTCACCCTCTCCCTCAGCCATTGTTTGCCTACCCTGCACTTTATACACACACTTACATGCATACAAAGAAAGTAGTGTGTGACCCTTGCTGGTCTGCTCCTTAGCCTAAACTATGATCTTCGTTATAATGATAATAGTCATATAATTGGTCAGGATCCATTTCCTAAAGAGTCTTTGTTCTCCATGGGGACCAAGCAGAAATATACCAATAATAATAATTCATGTTCAAATGCTCTATCACCCCAACTTGGAGATGAAGGTTGGTATTGATAACTCTTTCACCATCCTGAGGACAAATGCAAACAATAGAAGTGCACAGAGTACCACAATGCCCTCTGACCTTCATGCCTGGGGTCACTGGAGTCCAAAAGAAGAGACAAGACCCCTGCGGTCACGGACATCTCAAAGGGATATTTCAAACCACAACCTGGCATTTCTGATTGAGCTCACATGGCTTAAACTCCGATCTCACACATGGCCCAAAGAAAACCACCCCTTTATAAACAGGTAAAAGGAAGCCTTCAAATTCCTAGAATAAATTCAGCAGTTGAAAGAAAGACGTAACTGAAATATCCACTTTCCCATCGTGATGTGGTATTTTAAGCTAGACATTTTTTGTGAGGGCTGCCCACCGTTCGGAGTAAAATGAATAAAAACAAAGGATGCTTATCAGCTTTGCTAATATTTCTTGTTCTTTTTAAAATTATGTCTTGGAGACACCCCATGATAATCAAAACCCACATGGTGCTCAGGTCATCCCAGTTTAACACCGCACTCTGTTACATTCATTACCTTGGATAAGCCCCCACTTTCTAATCTAAATAAGTTTTACAAAGCAAGGGTATTAATCTCTTTTTTTCTGTTTCTCTCTCAGAAATACTCTGGAGCCCATTGTGACAACTGTCCTTCAGACGTGTTTACAGTACATGCTATAACAATGCAACAAAAGTTTCCATGCGGTGCACACCAGGACAATTCCTCCTCAGAGTATGCTGTGTGCCATGGCTTATGGGTCAATCTGCAAGTGACCATGCCTTCCCGACTTCAGGAAGACCATCCTCTGCATTGATACCAGGAAAAATATAAGAGTAAAAATTATAAGAAAGAATAATCTGTCCCTTCTATAGAGCATCTTTAACATGACAGCTTCAAATCCTACCTGATATTGAGCAGAAATTTATATAAAAGAGTTAAATCCACTACAAACAAAAAAGGTATCCAGCCACAAAGTACAGAACAGACAGAATGGGCATCAGCACGTGGCAACGCTGAGATATCTAGTCTCTACTGTTCAGTGGGTGTGTCGTCCCTATTTTTTTGTGAAGAGACACATAGTCAATAAGAAGAAAAACTAGAGCTCTACTAATCATTTTAATACAATCTTGAAATAAATTCTGCTCAAAATCCCGAAGACTCCCTTAGTGTAATAGTTAATTTACTGTGTTGCAAGCAAAACAAAAACCCTACCCTTAGGCTGTTATCAGCACGAGCCCACATCTGAAGTCTTACAGGCTATTGCAGGGACAACCCCGATGGTTTGGCCAAAGAGAAGCAAGCACATCAAGTAGCTCCGGATGAGCCAAGCAAGATGGATCCTCCCACTATGAGGATATTAAATTGTTATGGCTGCCACAGGGGGCCGAGCTGTGAGTGGCCCCCTCCCTCTTACAACCTGGCTCCTCTCTCCCCTGCAGTGAGTGTGCATTGTCATACCTAATATTCAAGTGCTTTGATAATGATAAGATTGTCAAGATAATAGCAGGAAACTTTGGGTAGAAACTCGATTTTCAAAAGCCAGCTGTGTTCTCCAAAGACTGCTTTTCCTAAGACAATGCCTTCAGAAAGAATCACTTTTCTATTTAAAAATTAGAACAAAGTTCCTATTATGTGTGTGTGTGTTACATGTTACACATGCCTGGGGTCTAAGTTTTGGAGTACAAATGTCCACCAGCAATTCAACACTACCAATGATCAAGAAAAGAAAAGCTACACGAGAAAGAGCCACGGATTGGCTAGAGAAGGAACAGAGCAGCAGAATGGGGTGAAACTTTCTGAATCTACTGTTCCGTTGGTGGGGGCGGGTGTCCCCCCCCCCCCGTCCAAAGAGCTTTAAGTGGATGCACGAAGGAGACAAGGTCTTAAATCAGGGAATGATCCCCCATGTGGGCATTATTGATGGCACCTTGTTAGAAGAAGCAGTTTGGGCTCCTTTATTTCCTTTCATTTTACACGACATTCCCCTCAATAGACCCAGTGAGGTGGGGCGTAATGTGGTTTTTTTTTTTTTGGAAGAACACTAGTATTGTTAACATGTTCAATATCTGTACTTAAGGTTGATTCAGAAAACCTTGCTCTTTGTCCCAATAAAATAATGGTTTGAGGAAAGTGCCGCCCTTTTGCATTCTTTTCTTAGTCGACGCTATTTTGTCTACAGCCAGTTTCAATCAAAGTTCCAGTGGACTGAAAACGGCAGCAGCTGGAGACTAAAGCGCTGCAGGTGGCTGCTGATAAAGACAGCATTGTAACTTGCTGGCATGAGCCCTCCCAAAGTGCTCTGAATGCAGGTCAAAGGCTCGACAAATTCAGAAGTCAATTTTAAATTACAATCTACATGCAAGTAAATCCTTATCCGTGCCACCCAAAAGATTTTCTTTTTCCTTTACTGGTTACATAGGAATGGACAGGATTTTGTTCACCTTTCACACAGACTCGTACCAGTGTATTCATCAGTCTCCCGGAAATGCAGAGTTATTTCTGGGACCTCACAGCTTAAAGCAACGATGGCCATTTCTTTCAGGAGGAATCACCAATTTTTTAAAAAATATATATGCATATATGAAAAAATACTTCAAGCATACTTTTTATAGCTATTTGGCACCTATTTTTAAATTTTATGTGAGAAAAAAATCCTTAAAGTATACTTTCTATAACCATTGGGAAGAAAAACACTACAGAGAGATAAAGAATTCCTTATCATCATTCTGACATCAGATGGTACCACCAGGGACGCTCCCTCGATTCATCTGGCCCTGTTTGGCCACATTTGCTCTATTTCCCTTTGTTCAGTGGCACTTAGATTTCTCATTTTCTCAGAGTTAATTAGTAACTGCCTGTATGTCTTCAGAAGTAGTATTTCCTTCACATATTTGCCTTATCTCCGTATTTAAGTTCTAGATTTCCCAAAGTCAGGAATCATGTTCTCAATTGATTTTTTGCATTTACCCAAAACAAGCCTCTTTCTGTTCAATATGAACATTTAGTGAAATAGCTGACAATTTATAAAGAAGAAAAGAGATCTAAGAAGGCTCTGAACAGCTTCTCAACCATGGTCATTTTGCAGAAATGTAGTCAGAGAAAGGGAGAGTTGTTATATTTCTGAAGTGTTTTTCAATAATGATTATATATTCTTTTATAAAACATCATAACAAATTAAAATAATTTTTAGAGGAAAAGGAAAGAAGATCTGCAAAGACACACTGATCCCCACTGTGAATGATCCAATTCAAGTTCACCATCAGTTTATTAATCAACAGCACAAATGAGGTGCAGATATGGAGATGAAAAGGAGTTATAGATCTTGCTCAGCGTGAGAAATGAGGAATATACATTTTTAATCTGAACTCTGACCTAACCTTTGCAAGTGGAGAAAAGAAATGGTATTTCTTAAAAGGAAATGGAATTTCATCTTCTCATAGTCCATCTACTAATATTAGCATTCATTCATTCATTCAACAAATTTTTTTTGACATCTAACATACGCCAGACATTTTTCTAGGCACTGACAATAGAACAGTGAATAAAACAGGTAAAATATCACTATCATCACTGAATTGCATTCTAGTTGGGTTAGACAGACACTAAGCAATAAAATATTTAATAGGTCACGTGGTGATACGTACCTTGACAAATAACGGAGAAGGGAAATTGGGACTGCAGTGGGTGGCGAGGATGGTTGCAGTGATCAGCTCTGTGAATTCCAGGTCTCCCCATCTTATCTTGAGATAGGGCTGTCTCTAAACCAAGTTTCAGTCCCAGTGGGACTAGGAGGAGGTCAGATTAGGGACTAGAGTTATACGGCTGCCAAAGACATCTACAGGATTCCCAATTGATTCCAAAGGCAGAAACCCTTGTATCTTCTTGCTTTCTGTCCTGAAGCCATAAAGAAAGAACCTGCTCTGCCAAACGCTTTCTGTTTTCAATTACAAAATAATAGTACTTTTAGAAAAATGTAGAACCTCTTCTACCAAGAACACATCATTCATGGAATTATAGTCCATTGAGGGATCCATATGTTTGTTTCCTCCATACCTAAGACTGGTTTTATGAAGCAAGTTTTAACCCAACAAAGGTCTGAGTGCCTTAAACATTCTTACCATCAAGTAGATCCAGGTTTTATGGAGTCTGAAGGTTATACAATTTGGGAAGGCCCTTGTTAAGAAAAGGAATACTAAATTATAAATAAAAATTAGGCATGAAAGTGAACACTTATTTAAGTCAGAAAAGAAATCAAAACAAATTACATAATTCACGAAGCTCACAAACACCACAAACATCACAGAATCCAGACAAATGACCCAGACTACCTTCTGGCTCTGCACATTTCAGACCTGTTTCCCCTCAGCCGCCCAGACAGGCCGGCGAGGAGCACAGGAGAATGCAGCCCCTGGCCCCGGGTCCTTGTGGCATAACGAGGCCTGGACCAACCCAGCCTGCAAGCAGTTTCTACACCAAGACACCCAGCCGTCATTCACCTACCCGCAGAAGCAACTGCAAACCACAAACATACCTATGTCCTCCCTAAACCCAGATGAGATGTGTCTCCGACTTAGTGTCCCTTCGCCGTCTTCCAAATGTCCGCAACCACTCAGTGGGAGAGGAACTAATAACCTTGCAAGGTCTCCCAATTTTACCGATAAGAAATGAGACTCAGGTCGACCTGAGACTAAAGAATAACAAACTTTAACTCTGGAACTTAAGATGCTTCTCTTTTTACTATGCTAAGTGATGTTTTCTTCATAAAAGCTTCAAATAACTAGAAAATAAAAGTGAATTTAGGAGACAGACAAAAATCAAAAAGAGGATTATCATAAATTGAAGGATTTTACTGAACACAAGCTAAAAACTGGAACCAGGTGGTCAGGTTAATATATAAACAAAGTACAGTTTTAAAACATTCTGAAACTGAGCTGAATAGATTCCAACCTCCAACATAATTCTTAGAAAATTCCTCTATGTATCCCAAAATAGAAAGGGCAGAAAGAGAATTCAGCTCACCTAATACCTTTCTATACCACCAACTTCCAAGTTATTACCTACACTTTTATCCTTTAACTCCTCAAGCAGTTCTGACAGCTTAAAAATTCCTGTCATGAAGCAAGAACAGATTCGGGTTTCACAGGCCGATGTCTGGCTTCTTACTGAGTGAATCAGCTGTTCCACCCTGCGCCTCTCCACCAGGTGTCCACTGAGAGCACCTGGCATCACAGAGCCATCGGTGGACCCCTGAAAGGCTGCATTTTACAAGCACTTCACAGTAAACTCTATGACAAAGAAACTAAAGCAAGTTGGGAAGAATCAGCCTGCCCAAAACTATTTATTGAGAGCCTCTTGTTGCCAGTTACTGTTCTAGGCTCCAGGACTTCTTTAGGGATCAAGACAAGCAGACTCTGCTCTTAAGGATTTTACATTCTAAAGAAGACACAACAATAATTACCTGAATAAAGAGAATTTTGAGTACTTATAAGTGTAACAAAGACAAAACATTCATGAGTAAGGCTGAGTGCACCATTGTAGGGTAAAAGACGTAGCATTTGAGTTGAGATCTGAATGGTAAAAAGAAAGCAATCGTGGAGAGATCTGGGGGCAGGGCAGGGGAGGCGGGGAGGGACATCCCAAAGAAAAGGTACAGAAAGTGCAAAGTCCCTGAGCTAGAAACAAACTGAGCCTGTTGCAAGCACAAGAAGAACGCCAGGGTAGCTGTAGCTTCACAGACAAGGCAGACAGACAGAAAGACTACCTCAGGGAGGCAGGCAGGGCTAGAATATCCAGGGCCCCATGTGCCTAGGTGTTAAGCTTGAATTTTTTGTCTTTTTTTTTTTTTTTGGTAACAGCATAACTCACTGGATGCCTTTAAACAGAAAGTGATGTGATCTCATTTCCACTTTAGAAAAATCATTATGCAGCATGAGAGAAATGACACAAGAGTAGAGAAAGGGAGAGGTCCAGGACGAAAATATAAGTTTAAGAGACAGCATATTTTAAATTTTATTTAAAGTCATGGGACCACCTGAGATGACTTCAAGAGAAAGGGTCCACTGAATAGACAGGGGGCTGCATACAGAACCCACAAACTTAAAGGACTGGGAGAGGAGGCAGTTGGGTTTGGTCTGACGTCCTGGCTCTCAAGCCGATGAACCCAACAGCTCAGGTGGTAGGAAACTCTAAACCTGGACATTGCCTGTGACATGAACAGAACCCCACTCCCCCTTCTGCCTGGAGCTGGAGCGAGTATGAAATGCTTTCCAAGCTAGCATTTTCACTGAAGAGGCACCACACACAGGGAATACATGTTGGGTTTTTTGACCCAGGGGAATCTGGCGACAGGGTGAAAGGCTAGATCAGATGTTCCACTCAAGGAAGATGCACTCAAATACCTCAGAGAAAGAAGCCGAGACACGGCAGGAGTAGAAAGAATGATAATTAAGATGGAAAACAGACAGGAGAGGGGAGGAGAAAGGAAGGACAGAAAAGAAAACCAGCACGTGCAGCCAGGGCAATGTTACAGCGCAGGATGCACAGTAGGTCGTTTTTGGTGGCATACAAAAAATACTTATGAATTTTGCAATTATTTTACAGTTATCTTTTGGCAATTAAATTATTTTTGTTTTGCATTTGCAGTAGTGGGATAATATTTCCCACTTAAAAAAAAATTATTTCAGAAAAAAGTAGAAATCAGTTTAAGGGAAAAAAATATGTATATACCAAATTCTTAATCTCCAAAATCCTCAGGTTCCTGATCAATACAATGGGATATACCATATTTTGCCACGTATAATGCACACTTTTTTGCCCAAATATTTGAGGGAAAAATAAGGAAGCGCATTACATGTGGGTAGTACCTGGTATACCTTATATCTGTTCTTGTGTTTTGTAATTATTTGTTACATAAAATTTCTTGTACCATATGTTCAAAAATAAATGCTAAAATTCCTTTATAATACAAAAAACAAGTATCTAAATATAAATAAATAAATGAATAATTGAGTTAAATAATTAAGTGAAAGACTTTTTTCCAGAAAGTTTGGGCCAAAAACGTGGGTGTGCAGTACCCACAGGAAAACACCTGCCTTTCAGGGCTGCTGTGCTGATAACCAATGAGGGTCAAAAAGCATCTACTGCAATGCCTAGCAGGTTCTCAAAAATAATTAGCTAATATTATTACTATTAATCTTTTTAAGTGCCTATCATGTTCCATGTATAATAAAAATATTTTATTAATGGAAACATAGAAAATTAATAGAAATGTACAAAAAGGCAAAACAAATGTGGAGAAAAATTATATTACAACATTAGCAGGAAAAAAGAATGGGCTGGTCATTAAAGGCAATAGATTAAAGCAAAAACTGGAATTAGGAAAATAAAGAATTAGTTATGAGAAATTAGAGGGTTGGAATGAAATTAGAAGTCAGGCACAATAGAAAACAACATGGCAACGTGACTTTGAGACAGAGCTGAGGGGTCTTCTCCCAAGTCAGATTGCCAAGCGTAGAAGAAACACAGAGGCTCTTGACCTGGGGACAATGGGTGGGCTCTGGGAGATCCTGAAAACCTCCAAAACTGCACAGTAAAATGTTATGTATGCAAACATCAGAGCAAGCATGTTTCTGAGAAGAGGGTCATGTATCTCTTCATACTTTCAGAGATTCATCACCTCAAATTTTTAAGTATTTGCTGGCTGAGCCAGATCAATTAGTCACCTGAAAACATCTGACAGCTCTGTCTCTCCAGAGGCACTATCCCTAGTTTGGTGCTGCACTTAGCGTCTGGGGCGAAGGGGCCAGGGTTGAGCTGAAGCTACAGAGGGCAAGTCCCAGCCCCACCACCCTTATTTTCCAGAGTGGCTATGTGCTCGGCCATGGGCAGACCTGCTAGAGGCTCGATGGATGAAGAAGCAATTCGTAGGTGAGAACACAGAGCTGTGACATGGCAAAATTTTCCTTGGAAGACAAAGAGATTGATCCTTGAGTGATGACATGCGAAGCACAGAGATGGCCGTGAGCATGCCCTTCTGAGTCCCTGCCTCCACAAGGAGGCCCTGACCACCAAACACTGCGCACACCAGCAGGGGTGTCCAACTTTTTGGCATCTCTGCGCCACACTGGAAGAAGAAGAGTTGTCTTGGGCCACAGATTAAATGTAATCACAAAATTGTGGTAATGTAATCACCAAAAAAAAAAAAAAATCTCACAATGTTTTAAGCAAATTTACAATTTTGTGTTGGGCCACATTCCTAGCCATCCTGGGCTGCATGTGGCCCGTGGCCGCAGGCTGGACACCCCTGAAGCAGCCCAAGGGAGCCGTTTACACACACACTCCTGATCGCATGGTGGCCCTTTCACTGCTTCTACCTAAGGAACTGAAATTACCAGCAGCCTTAGACCAAATCTAAGTCAGCTTCATACCAGACCGTCTTTAGGGAATGAGAGTCAGCTAGCCCCAGGCAGCTATGCTGCGCTACATATTTGGAGATTGCACTCGACATATTTTATCACAACTCAGTACTCTCACAAATATTTCATAAATATCTGTAATTTCAAAAGCAAACTTACTGTTTAGCACTTCAGTTGAAACATGGTTAGGTTAGGGTTTATTTCAAAATAAACAACTATTTCAAAATAGTTTTAGCTCATCCTAAAAAAAAACTTATTTGTTAATTTCTCCAGAAAGAAAATGGGTGTCCCAAAATTAGGAGGCTGAACTCAAGGAAAAAATGTGAATTCAGAATTTATTTTAAAATATCTGTCTTTCCTAAATATTCCTAAACATTTATCAATTTTCCCCCAACAGACTATTTTTTATCACATTTTAAAGGTGAGGAAAAAATTGTGGGAATGTGTTTCCCATGGCTGAAAGGGGTCACAGTGCAAGTTCTGCAGGTAACTCATCAGAACCTAAGGAACAAAACCGTTAGAGCACCAGAAGAAATTACAGAACCAAATACTAAGTTAAAAATGGATTGATCAAATAAATTAATAGATAAGTAAAAGACTCAAACAAAATAAATATTGATTTTTTAAAAATGGAAACTCTGTATCCATCTCTAGTGAGAACTAAGATAAAACTACAGTGAACGACAGTAACAAAAAAACTGCAAAACCACATTTAAGGTCCAGGTGAGTAGTTCTTCCTGTTCTCGTCTTTTAAAGATGATGATCTTCAAGAACTAAGCGACACAAAATACAAACAGACATTATTAGCATATTTTTATACTGAACAGTTTTAACTGTGTATATAAATGTGAGTTTCTCATCTTGGAATATATACTTTTACCTTCAGCTTGTTGAGTTTATAGCTAAAGACAAAACAAGATATCAAGCATAGATGGGTAAGAAAAGTATAAGGGCACATATTTGCCAACACCAAATCAAACAGACATTTAGAGTCACATGTCTACCTTCTTATAGGAATACAAAAGCCCCACATTCTCCATCAGCTTTTGTTTCCTCCCAGGTGGAACACTTAGGAACCTCAAGTACTTGGTAATCTACTTTGAAATGTACATTGGAGGTGCGTCCTTCCCAGAAAGAAGTCTGTTTTCTTTCTCTGAAGTTCTTGCAGAGAGCCGAGTGAGGCTCAGAGAGGTGCAGTGTGGGACAGAGAAAGGGAAAAAACCCTTTCTTCACACTCGTGCTGCTCTGAATGCGGACCATCTGTGCCCCCAGCTGGAGCGCCGGCAATGGTCTGGCACTTGAACCACACCATATTTACAGATCTAAACACAAATGGCTACTGCCTGATTGTTTCATGATTCATTAGTCAGACAAGCTCTCCTCTCCCGCCAGCACAGCTGTTACAGAGTAAACCTTTGTCACTTAATAGGCCTGATTATTACTTTCCATCAAAGGTATTGATCTGTGTCACCTCTACTTAAGGGAATGGGGGAGAAGAAAAGGGAGGAATAAAATGCACCAGGAAAACATGAACATGAAGAAGAAGGAGGAGGGCAAGAGAGGGACATTGGACGGGCTCAGCGACATTGGCTTCCTGACATTGCCCTGGACGTCTGGTTTCGTGTCTGCGGCCACGGTGACCGACTTTCTCAGGATGAGGAGCCACATCTCACGTGGTGTCCAGCCCTGAGCACCCCATACCACTGCAGTCACGGGCCCTGACCACACAGGTCGCTGTTGTCAATGGGCACAGGGTGAACTGAACCTGAAATCTGTATCGATGTGTAGATCAAGTACAGGCTCTGGAGGGAATTTTTTATAGCTCCTTTAATTATCTCCTTTTGTTTAACAAATAAAGGGAAGCCATAACCCTGGGCTGTGACGCACAGCACTGAACCAGGTTGAGAGGGGCTCCTGGTCGGCTGCCAGGCGCACAAAGCAGAGCACTGGCTGGGTGTGCGGAATGCCGGTTTGGCGCCCTGGCTGCCTCTTCAGTGCTCTGCTTCTCACTCACTCTTTTCTGATCTCTTTCCTTATTTTCTCTTAGAAAAACTCAAAGGAACAAAAAGTGAAAGGCTTTCTGGCAGGGGGGAGACAAAAATAAGCTATCAGAACTTACACCAACACAGTAAAAACCAAGGCAATGTTCCCAACATCATCACCATCACCATGGTTACTTGGGAAGCATGGAATTTTAGAAAGGGAGACCAGAGATCACCTAATCTCCTGATTTGTCTACAAGCACAGGGAAGCCCAGAGAGGTTAAACTTCTTATCACACAGCTCTTTGGTTGAGATAGCTGAGTCTTGGGGAAAAAAAAAAAAGTCCTCTGCTAACCAGTTCAGAGTTCTTTCCCTTCTACCAACTCACCCTCCAAATACCAAAATCTCAACTCAGAAAGGGTGGTTTTAACTCACATCGTAGCTCCCACAGCCTTATAGAAGGTCATGAAAGGATGAGCCTTTGTTCATAGCTTATGAAATTAGCCTCAGTGTAGTCACACTTTTGTAACTACGTTCACATCACAGAAGACAGTATTTTATATTATACAGTACCTATATGTGTATGTGTGAATATCACACAAAAGTAACCCAACACATGCATGCGTGCAAAATGGGTCTTTCTCCTATGGCCACTTAACAGAGAGCTCTGGCCCTCTGAGATTCCAGCATAGTCTGGTTCCCTCTTTCCTTTGTCTCCGCAACACTCCCTGCGATTGTTACCCAAATCTAGTATATTAATGACACTTTTATTACTCCTTTCCCCCAGACCTCACCCTCCAATTGTAAGCACATTGTCATTCTAGTTCACAAAGGTCAACAGCCTTGCTAGTACATCATTGTTTGTTTTATGGTGCTCACCAGAGGTGATGGATTGACAAGCCTAGACATTGGGACCCTACATTTATGTGACTGTCAATAGAAGCAAGGGGCAAGGCTCACCCTGTCAACTTGGTCCATTCAGAATTGAAGGGGATGTTCAGAACTTGGTTTGCCTAAGTTTCTATTTCCAAAGACATTATTAATGAGTATAGCATTGAAAAAATATCTGAATGGGATGTGGCCCAGGGGAGCTCAACAAGCCCATTTCATACTGATTTTATTCTCAGTAGGCCCTTGGCCAACAGTTAGTTGCTAATGGCTTGAGATCACTTCTGACTCAGCCCAGATTTTAATCAGCAAACTGGCAATGAAAGACCCCCCATCCCATTTCCATGTCTATGGTTCTCCAGGTGGTTTAATTGTTCCACTTGATATCCATGTCCAGGGCATCAAGTCTTCCCTTCTCCACTCCCAGTTCCCACATGGCATTAGGAAGTTTAGTCTTTGGAGCAGAATGTTAATGAAGCATTCAGTGTAGGTTTTGGTACCCACCAACTTTTTGAAAAAATTTTCAACAGAAATTACATCTTCAATTCTTTCATCAAAAACAGAATTCAGATTTGGAAGAGAATAAAATCTTATTGATAGCCAACTTTTAGCTTTTGAGACTTCCAAACCAGAGTTTCTTTTTGTAAGTTATGTCTAACTGTTGACAGGACCAATATGATTCCACGTGGGCACAGTTTGGCAAACAGAAACTCCACATAATATAGTGCACTTGAAATTCATATAAAAAGAAAGCTGTCAGCAAGTAGAAACTGACTAAAATAAAGGGCATTTGTTCTTAACAGGGAAGGAAAATCAGCTTATGGCCATAAAAAGGAAACCGATTGGCAAGAACCCATGTGACAAATGCCAAAGTATTAAAAATACACTTAGATGTTTTCTCTGTTTATATTCCACTTGATAACTCGATTTTTAATCTAAATATGCATTTCTCCCAGCATAACAACAAAAATGAATCTTACCTAGAAATCTATTACATTTTCTACCTAGAAAATAGTATTTGGAAGTATCCTCTGAAAAAAATAGTGATCCCTAAAATTATGAAAGGCATATGGCACATGTTTGCTATGCCTTACAAATTTTAGTGAGGCGGGAACTATAGAACACCACCTCCAGTTTACAGATAGGACACTGATGAGTTACAAGGTGAGAGACAGAGAAACATCATCAAACAATGTTTATAAACTCCTACATACAGAGAACCGCTCTCTGGAATGCAAAAACAAAAAAAGATATTTGTTATAATTCCAAGAAGACTTGCATGATGGTTCAGAAAAAAAAAAAAAAGAAAAAGAAATGATATCATTATAAAAACTGAAGCCAATGTCTTTGTCTCAAAGAAAGCCTGAGAGAAAAATCCACTGTCTGGCATCCAGTGACACTCACATGCTCTGGAGGTATCCGTGCAGAATTGTCTTGAGTCTGAGTACTTTCCACGCAGAATAAAATAAAACATATTTGTGCAGTCACTTAAAACAATGTGTTTTTAAAAATAGGCATAACACTTGTTCTTATATAGCTGCATTATTTAGCTAAATATACATGAAACAGCTGAGACTAAAATCCAAAAAAAAATACATATAGCAGATTGCAGTGAAAACCTATGGTTGTATTTAGTTACCTACATATTTTAATTTGGTACTTCCAACCAAAGCCAACAGAATTCAGGATTGGATAATTGTGGGTTTTTTTTTTTTTTTGCTCCTAAAAATGTCAACACAAAAGTATGTTCTGGAAAATGCCTTTTTTCTTTAAATCCTTTTTCTTTATTTTTTCTATTTTTCTTTATAGGGAGAATGTTCACAGAAATGTTTTAAATGTTTTGTATTTATATTTCTCATTTCTAAATTTAAAAGTCATCACAGTTCATCTTAAAATGTCTCTAGTCAATGTAATATAAATCTTGATTATAAAATAATAAATAATAACCAACACTTAGAAACCACTATGTGACAGTCACACATGTATTTACTCATTTAATCATCAGGATATCATAGAAGTTAATTAAGTTCCATTATTATCCAAACCTTACAGATGAGTGAACTGAGTCACAGAGAGGTTAAATAACCTGCCTCATGGCACACAGCACTGATGTGGCAGAGCTGGGATTCAAAACCAGGCTGTGTGACACCAAAGTCCATGCTCTTAAACAAAAATGTACCAATAAAGATAACTCTACAGAGAAAGAGAGAGAGAGAAGAAAAAGGAGGAGGGGGTGGGGGGAAGAAGAAGGGAGAGAAGGAGAGAGGAAGGGAATAAAAGCTTTAAAACACTGAGCCAAATAAAGGGGGGGGGCTATGTTTGCCTTTACAATGCAATAGGAAAATTTTAACAAATGTTCTTGAGGAATTGAAGTCTTTCTGACAATTGGAACAGGTGTTAATTAATTAATTTATTTTTATTTTTTTGGAAGAGGAGAGAGGGGAGTTTGATACCAGTTGAACTTCACTATGACCTTGATGGAGGAGAAATGACTGCAGATTCTGTCTGCCTGTGCCAGCTCTCAAGGCCTCCCTTCCAGGAATGTATCCATCTGCCCCAGCATCCTGAACATTTCAAACACCGCTCCTCCCTGCTTGGATTTAAGAAGATGTCAAGGGATAAGACATCCGGAAACCTAAAATACAAGTGCAGTGATGCATGGTCACTTGGCAATGGTGAGTGTGTTCAGCTTCATGCCAAGGAATGGAGCCTGCCTCCTTGCCAGCAGCCCAGACACTCAGCAAGCAGACAATGTGGCAGAAGCAGGGGCACAAAGGCAGAAAGGATCTGTCCAGCAGAGGAGAAACCTTCCGCACATTCATGGGAGCAATGCAGAAGATTAGAAGAATAGATGGTCACTGGTGGTCATCAGGATGTTTGCTAAGAAAGAAAGTACTTGCTGGCCCAGGCTGGATGCTCAGTTGGTTAGAGCATTGTTTTGATGTGCCAAGGTTGCGGGTTCGATCTATGGTCAGGGTGCACACAAGAATCCCAGTGAATGTATAAATAAGTGGAACAACAAATTGATGTTTTTTTTTTTCTCTCTCTCTCTCTCCCTTCACTCTCTCCCTCTCTCTGTTTTCCTCCCTCCCTTCCTCTTTCTCTTCAAAATCAATAAATAAAAGAAAGTAACTGTCACTCAGCAGTGATGTGGAACACATAATCGGGGAACAGAAATACCATGCAATGATACATCACTCAGTGAAGACTAAGAGGTGTAGCCCACAAAGATAAGCAGAGATACATCATTGTGTGTTGGATTTAGGCAGAGGTGGAAATGAAGAGCATCAGAAACCTCAGCATCGATGCCTGAGAGTTTTGTGGTTTGAAGGAGCTGAGGGTTTGTTCTATTTTCCCTTTCTTTCTCTTTCTTTCTTTCGGTACATTAGGATCCTTTAGGTAGCCTCCTCTGGTATTTAGAGAGTAGAAACAGAGACTTACTGGACTGTGTGGTCCTATTTGGGACCTTTTACACATATCTTAGTGCGTCTGTTTTCAAATAAAGCTTGTAAAATAAAGCCTTCCAATAAAGTATAGCATTAAACTTCCAAATACAGTCATGCTGTCTTTCATTGTGGTAAATGGATCAAAATGTTGAATATGGTATTAATAGCTAACACAGTTAGCATTTAGAGAATGTTTACCATGTGCCTTCCAGCCACAATCCAAGTGTTTTATATACATTAATCTTCACAACAATCCTGAGGGAAGCACTGTTGGCCCCACTTTACAGAACAGAAGACTGAGACCCAGAGAGGTTACAGGACCAAGAAGAGGCAGAGCCAAGATTCCACCCCAGGTTAGTATGGCTCCAAAGCCCTTGCTCATAAAAGATGTGGCCTTTAAAAACGTCATCAGAAGTATTTAAATAAGTACACTCCAACCAGCAGCCCTAAGGTTTGCCCTCGGCACATCCATGGCTGCACTGGCATGCCTGAGTGCTTGAACCTTGAGCCCATGGAACAATCAGGAGTGTGACAACCGTGTGACGATAGGAGTAGCACAATGAGGAGCATTAGACAAATTTGAGAAGAGTTGGGTTTGGGGCCTGACTCTGATTCTAATTCTCAATTCCACTGGGCATGTTTTGAAGCCCTCTTAATCTCAGCTCCTGAATCTTTGCAACACAATCACAAAGAGACCTGCCCCATCAGCCTCGCTACTGGATAACACGAAGCACTCCAGAAATGCATTTTTTAAAAACCTCCTCATATGTTACTCTGAGACTGTAACTTTGGTTTACGCCACCTCAACCACTGAAACGGAGGTCAGTTTTTTCCCAGCCCTCAAACAGCAGCCACAGATCGTAGGTGCTGCCCTGAGAAACATTCTCAAAACGCTAAAAATTGTGCAGGATGAGCCTGAGCAAAATGAATGTAAAGTGGGTATAAGCCCAGCTCCAGAGCAAAGACAGAAAAGGAATCAGTAATTCTAATAGCACTCTGCGTCACGTACACAGGGCAGAAAGGAATGCATATTCCCTATTTTCTTTATGCCTGTTGTGGAGACTGGCATGCAGCGAATGCAAGAAAACCAGGTCCTGCCGGCCTCTGACTGCATCATTACACAGAGTGTGAATATTGCGTCTATCTGTGAGGGATTCGAAAAACGTCTTAAGCCTATCAAAATTCCATTTTTGCCTCTAGTTTCAAAATGATGTTCTCTTTCTCTCTATGAAGCTATAAAGTCAGACCTTACTAGGTCTTGTGGTTCCACATCTTTTTGGTTTTTAATGAAAGGGAGGGGTATCTAACATCTAAAACTAATTTTTAAGTGCTTTGTTTTTGGGGTTTTTCCCCCCCTTTTTGGCTCCATATCCTTTGAAAGTAGTTTCAAAATCTACTTTCAGTTCCAGGTTCGTACCACTGTAATTCAAATTGTCAAGGACTCAACTTTTTGAATTGGGTATTCTAGATAATCTGACAAAAGCCATGACTCTTCTCCCCAGATAAATGCCATACACATAAACACACACGCGCACACACATACACACACGTGTGCACACCCATGACGGTACAGGAGGTTGCAGATTCTCTGAAGCCCATTCATGGGCCCTTCACAGTCTGCAAGCCCCAAGATAAGAACTCACAGAGCTCACTATCATGCTTGCTCAAGGGTGAAGAGGGGACTGAGCTCTGTCCCTTACCATTCACTAAGCCGTGCCGTATCCGCCCGAAGGGAGTACGGTTTCCTAGTTTGCGCAGATGCCTTATAGTCGCAGTGGTACTCGAACCAGATCGCACCAGCTGTCAAGCTGAGTCCACTGTGTACGTTTCCTCCCACCCTCATACTCAGGGACAGTCACATTGGTACCTTGAGATCAGCCATGGTGACAGTATTTACACCAAGGAAATTAGCAAACCCTACAAAGAAGGGCAGTTCCCAAAAAGAGAGCCAGTTTTTTAACATTATCAGCGTATTGTGACATATGGGCTAGTAGATGCCCTGAGGTCCCCTGCCCGATATTGTGATATATTTGAAATAAAAACACAGAAAACAATTTTAAAGCCTACATTGCAATTTCCTTTCAGTCTGTCCTAACTGCTTTTTGGCCACAGGCCTACGGGCCTCCACTTGTTTTGAGCATAGACTTAACAGCTGCAGATGTTAGCGAGGGCACTCGGAAAGGGCTGCTGGAAAAACCAGCTCCCATTCGAGCCCAGCTGGTCTCAAGATACCATCCAAAACGCTAACCCTGTGTTTTAAAACATCTGCGTCCTAAATTGTAGTAATTGCCACAAGAACCATTAAGAAAACAAAATAAAGTGTGGTTGCTATATTGTTAAGTAGGAATTAGAAGGAAGAACTATGGAAGAAAGGAAATCTAAAGTCCCAACCCCGTGACAGGCCGAGGGAGGAAGGCCCTGCCCATAGTGCGCATAAATCGCTGTGGACCGGCTTCTCCTGTCCGCCGTTTGAAGAACCGCTTTTTACAACTGAACTCTGTCTTGAGCTGAGACATCCTCTTAGGAAGGAAAAAAAAAAAAAAAAAGAAAGAAAGAAAGTCAGGTCAAATGATTGATTCTAGTTTTGAATTACAGAGGGCTATTGATTTTTCATTAAGGTTCCTATGCCACTCTCAAGAGGAGGGAGAGAGAGGGGAAGGTAATTCATTGATCAGAGCGTAGGGCCATGTTCATTTATTGGCTTCCTGCCACGTCCCATTATTCCCGATTCTAAATGTGTGTTGAAGTCAGTTTATTTTCATCATTGCCTCCTGTCACCAGAAATGTCTCCCAGTAACTATTAGTTTAATCATCCTTTTCTCACAATGGTAATGAGTGATAATGTCCAACACGACTCTGGATTCGTGGATATTAGTCTTGGGATTGTAGCACTACACCTCCCAAGGCTCTAGTTACGAATCTGTCAACACTTGAATAGTCTAAAAGACAGAAGTAGTCCGAGGATTTAAAAAATATATATTTAAATTTTTTTAAAGGTAATATTTTTACCATAGTTTTAGATATTTAAAAAAAATAAAAGGCTCTCCTGGAAAATCCATGAGTTTTGATCTATGAACCTTCGAGGGTTCAGGAAACCTACCCAAATCAGGTGTCACACATCTATGCCAAGCCACAGGAACCCAATCTAGAGAACCAGCAAGCATTCTACTTTGCACCCCAGTTTTGTTTGCGGAGACAATCTTTAATTAGTCTGCACGGTCTTGACTCACACTTGAACCTCTGTTTAATATAGTAGCAAGCTGAGGTCCAGAAAGACCAACTACTCAGGATCACCCAAAAAAACTGGCACAGCGGAGACTAGAATCCACATTCCCTGGCTTCCAGACCACACTCCTTGTTCCCTAACACCGCGCTGCCATTCTATTAATCTGCCCTCTAAACTCACGTAAACTTTATAATCAACAAAAATCAGAAGTTGATGCCGACTTTAAAATCAAATCCTAGAAATGCTCCTAAAGCTTTTTTTCTTTTCCTGTATCTCAGGATAAGACCATATTTCCTACCAAGTGCTGCCTCACACCCAGGTAAAATAATCAGCTGCTCATGTTGTGTAATGTGAGTATTTACTTGCCTCCCAAGGGTATCCGATCTCAGTCCCTGCAGATCATCTGCCGGGGGTTCATGTACCTTAGCATCTCTGAATGAACATTCCCAACACCCTGCAGGGGGCGGGAGGAATTTGCCCATTTTATAGAAGATTTGGCCAAGGCTACCTGGGAAATAATAGTTTACAGAGCCAGGACGAAGACTCAGGCCTTCTCACTCAGAGGTCTCTTTCTACTACACCACAGCTCCCTCTGGTGCCCAAGTTGACAGTGGGAACTAATAAAAACAACTGAAAAAACTATTTAAAGGATGAATACCCGCAAATCGAGCTGAAAACTATCCTAGAAAAATATATTCCATTCAGAGTTGGAATCAAGAATATAAAATGCCTATGAATAGCTGCGACAAAAATGTGTGAAACTCGCATAACTAAAATCAGACAACTTTACTGGAAATATAAAATAAAAGTTAGCTAAATGAAGAGACACAAAATGCTTTGTCTGTTCTTTCCAGTGGCATATTTTGAGGGAAAGCATAATAAATTATTGTAAAAATCCTCAGGATAAACTGAGAACACATATAAACACCAAAGATATTTTTTTTAATTTAAATTACTTTATTGTTGTTCAATTACAGTTATTTGCATCCTCTCCCTCCCCTCCCCCCTCCCCCAGCCCCCACCTCCTCCTCTGCCTCCCTCCTCCCCCTTAGTTCCCTCCATGTGTCCTCTACAGTGATTACTGAAAACGCTTCTCCCCATTGTCCCCTCCCCACTCCCCCCTGGCCATTGATAGACTGTTCTTAATTTCAATGTCTCTGTTTATTAAACACCAAAGATATTTTGAAAAATAAAAACAATAACAGGGTACGCCATCAAATAGGAAAATGTAGTTTAAAACATTAGTATTTAAAACAAATTGAGAACCTGTGCAAAAATCAACAGACAGATAAATGGAATTAATTAGATGGCCATAAAACAGACTGCAATATCTAGAGTAAAGAAACATTAGGTAATCAAAGGAAAAATTATTACACATTGGAAAAAATTAAGCTACTCATTTTACGAAGTACACCAAACTGTATTTCAAATGAGTTAAAGTGCTAAATTATTTTTAAATGCTATAAAACAGGAAGAAACTAGAGACAAATACTTAACTTTTGAAAGTATTTTATCCCTATAAACCAGTGAAAAATCATGATGGAAAAATAGCTTTGACTAAAATGAAAAATGTCTATTTAAACATCAAAAAAAACCCCCAAAATTAGGGATGCAAGTCACACACATGTAAAAAAATGTTTAACCTCACTAGCATTCAAAAACACCAATTAAAATAACACCATGATGACACTTGTATCTGTTCAACGGCAAAACTGTTTTAGATAATAGCGGTCACAGTGCTAGTGAGACGACACTGCCGAACCACTGAGGCGCTGGGAAACTTCACTTTTCCTTGCTTCTTTCTGACATCACCGACTCTACACAGTCTACACACACTGACATCTCGTTCAAAGGTGTCACACTGCAGTCATGTGGAGAGTAGACGGCTAGGAGACATCAACGTAACTGACTGCTGTACCGAAGGTTTAAGTGGCCGGCTCTAAACGTGAAAGAGTAGCGAAGAGTGTCCAAAAGATCATCTGGAAGAAACATTCAGCAAACTGCTAACCCTCAACAACACACGTCCCACTGCACCGTGGGGGAAGAGGGTGCAACAACGTGAGCAACGGCGCTTACGCTGCAACGGCTTTTGCCACTGAGTACAAGAACTAGCTTGAAAAATAGATATACTATTTCATAATCTCCATAAATTACTTCATTAAGCAAATTAGGCATTTATATTATAAGAACTTAAAGTAAGACTTCCTAGGGCTAGGACTCAGATTGGATAACCCACGTGCGTGTCATTACGACTGGCTGTGCAGACGGTGTGACAGTTTGGGTGCGACATCCATGCCTGAAGAATTCCCCCAAATTTCTCTAAGTCATAAATATACTTCAGCGGAGCCCAACTGCATAACTTTTACACTTATGATTCAGTGGTAATATTAATCCTCCTTCCGCAAAAACCGTATCTGTAGGCCAGTAATGGTTTCTTTCTGTGTACTACAGGATATCTGGTTGCATGAAAGGTAAAAAAAAAAAAATTCCATGAAAAATTAGGACTTGGATAGCCCTTTAGTGCTCCTTTTTTAAAGTTTCCTTAAAGAAGGAAAAATAATGGCTCAAATCCTGAGACAATAAAACTAAGTGAAATGAGAGAATGGAAGCCAGCCACCCGAACTTTCAGTCCCCAACCTGTGCACGCGGCACGTCATTTAACTTCTTTGAGACTCAGCTCCTTATTTGTAATCTGGAGGGAAAAATAACTTGTCAGAGTTGCTCTAAGGACTAGAGATATTATAAGACATCATCATTAAAGTAAGAGTTTACTGTTCCATATATTTTCTGTATATTTTCTCAGATAATCCTCAAAACAATCCTATTCTTTTCCCCATTTAAGAAATTAGAAAGTGGAGGCACAGCTCGGCCACGGTCACCTGCCCAGCAGGAGAGCTGGGGTGCACGCCTGGGCAGCCTAACTCCAGAGACAGGGTTCCGAACCACCTGCTTCTTAAAAGGGCGCTCTTTAAGGAGAAGCTGTTAGAAATAATAATAATAGTTGTTGCTTCTTGTTTCCTTCTGACTTGCATAAATACAGTGCTGCTTATTAAAGTCCTCACCACTTCATATTTTCATAGGCAATGCTGTTTCATATTTATTTTCCACTCAAAACTAGAATTTCATAAATACGTGCGAATTGGTTTAAAAAAAACTCTTTAAATGGTTAAAAGTCTTACAAATATAAATCCCGAAGCTATTGCACCTTACAGTTCAAGGTAAAACAGAACGGCCGATGTAAACTGTGCCCGTACACTACCAACATAAACCAACAGGGCGCTATTTATTACCAAGCAACCTCCACACTGTACATATATCTTGATACAAGCAATACTTTTGACATCAATCACTTCCCAAGATAAAATACAGTCTGCAGGGGAGTAATTTCAACACCACATAAAATGGCACCATCTTACAAAAGAAACATTCATTTTATACCAAAAAAAAAAAAATACCATGCTCACAGTGTTGAGTAATATAGCTACCAGACACAAAATTAATGCACATCTGTACTTTGCCCCCAAATTGCTACATTTAATCTCATTTTCAAACCTAAATATTAATTTCTTGCCCACAAAAGAAAATGAATATTAAGAATTAGTCGGTTCTCAAATTTTGAAATAACTACATACTTACTCTATGTTCTTTTCTTCCTTGAGGTTCATTGGAAATTCTTGGCCAAAATAAACCATAGATATGATGCTGCTGATTACAACAAATAAATAATTCCAGCACGCACTACCTCTCTCTCCCACTGTCCTAACACGCCAGACATTGATAATAGGTACCTACTGCTTGTTGCCAGATCTAAAAAGGCTTTTCATGACTAGTGCATCTATTATTGTTTTACTTTTTAAATTGACTTTATTGGGGTGACACTGGGTAATAAAATTATATAGGTTTCAGGTGTACAATTCTATAACACATCATCTGTATACTGTGCTGTGTGCTCATCATCCAAAGTCACGTCTCCTTCCATCACCAGTCATCCTCACTTTACCCTCTCCTACCTCCCCCTCCACTTGCCGCCTGGCAATCACCATACTGTCGTCTGTGTCTCTGAGTTTTGTTTCACTTAATCCATTCACCTTTTTCACCCAGCTCCTCAATGCCCCTCCCCCCTAACAGCTGTCAGTCTGTTTCTGTATCAATGAGTTGATTTCTACTTTGTTTATTTTGCTCATTAGATTCCACATATAATGGAAATCATGTGGCATTTGTCTTTCCCTGATAGCATATACTCTCCAGGTCCATCCATGCTGTCACAAAAGGTAAGGTTTCCTTCCTTTTTATGGCCAAGTGGTATTCCACTGTGTAAATGGTGTAAATGTACAACAGCCTTTTTATCCACTCATTTACTGATGGACACTTGGACTGCTTCCAAATCTTGGCTGTTGCAAACAATTCTACAGTGAACATAGGGTGCTTATATTCTTTCAGATTAGTTTTTTGGGTTTCTTAGGCCATATTCCAGAAATGGAATTGTTGGGTCAAAAAGTAGTTCAAGCAGATAACCGTAATTGAACAACAATAAAGTAATTATTTTTAAAAAATAAAAAAAAAAGATTACAGTTTCACAAGAAATTGCATAGATGCTGCTCTTCTGTTTAGTTAAAGTGTTTTAATTCAGTATATGAAGAGCCACATATAAAAGCAGAGATTTTCTACTACTCTCTCCCTAGTAACCAAATAGCATGTATTTTTGGAATACACGACTTTATCTAATCCTAATAAAACATAAGACGGGTTCAAAAAAAAAAAGTAGTTCCATTTTAAGTTTTTAAGGAAACTTTATACAGTTTTCCACAGTGGCTGCTCCAATCTGCATCCCCACCAACAGGGCACTAGGGTTCCCTTGTCTTGACATCCTCTCCAGCACTTGTTTGTTGATTCGCTGATGGTAGCCACTTTGGCAGGTGTGAGGTGATATCTCACTGTGGTTTTAATTTGCATCTCTCTGTTGATTAGTGACATTGAGCACCTTTCCACATGTCTATTGGCCATCTGTATGTCCTCTTTGTAGAACTGCCTATTCAGATCCTTTGCTCATTTTTTAATTGATTTTTTGGTTTTTTGGTGTTGAGTTGTTTAAGTTCTTTAAAAAATTTTGGATATTAACCCCTTATCAGGTGTATCATTGGCAAA
Organism: Micronycteris hirsuta; assembly: GCA_004026765.1. Classification (NCBI taxonomy): domain Eukaryota; kingdom Metazoa; phylum Chordata; class Mammalia; order Chiroptera; family Phyllostomidae; genus Micronycteris; species Micronycteris hirsuta. Next base: position 58,662 of record PVJI01003961.1, read on the forward strand.
TATGTTCTTCCATTCAGTGGGCTGTCATGACTAGTGCATTTAACACACCCTGTGACTAACATCAAGGCTGATATATTTTCATCTAGTATAACACTTAGCATGTGGCACATTTCAGACTATAAGAACTCCACAAATCTTACAGGCATATGTTACCACCATCCAACCACCATCAGGAGGAAGCACGTGGCGGTGAGAGTTAAAAAACGCTTCTCAAAAACAGAAAATGCATTTTGCATATTTTAAAATCTCAATTTAGTTCCATTAAGATTTTTAAAAATTCCATGAAAAATTACAGTGTTCCCTCTTTTAAGTTTTCCTGAACAATAATAACTTTAACCCCGAGGCCACAAAACTTAGTGAAATGAATCAGATCACGGGACCAACATGACCTAACTCAACAGCCCATTAAATTTAACCGTAATTTTCTTTATGTTATTCTCTGCCGCAGGCCATTTGGTGGAGCTGGGACCAAACTATAACTAACCATTTGATTTTATCAAATGTTCCTGTGATGTATTTTAAAAATGAAAGTGATTACCTCTTATTTCTCTCATTCTAAGAACATATGCACAGGTAAAGCCAAATCAGATCAACTCCAACCACAGACCATTTTCCTATGATTTACAGTAGCAATCAAAACAATTATGCATTTGAAGTCAGTGAATATTAAGAGAAGCACCTGCAAGGAGAGATCTATTTTTTAATATTTATTAAAATTAGAAGTTGTTCTCAGCCTCAATCTTTTAGACTTTGCCTAGAAATAAGATCTCATAGTGATTCACAGTTTTCTGATTAAAAAATAATTACGCACATTAGAACATTATTTCATACTCCAAAGAAACTATTGGGAGTAAAGAATACATTAGAAGAGAAGGGAGTTACATGCTTCCAGATATCCCAGAAAAATACCTACATAGGTGAAATAACTACTAACATTTTTTTTTTCATTTTCACCAATAATGGTGTTGATTTGGATACTTTGAGTGTGTCAGCTATCTACCACATGGCACATGTTGATTTTCTCAATGTCTCGATTTGATTGCTATCAACTTTGACTGGTCTACTAAACCATGGATCATCGTCCAGGAAACAATCTCCAGCAAGAAACTTCTCAAACCACTTTTGACATGTACAATCAGTCACATTTTAAAGAGGGCTCTGGTGCATACCAATTGTCATGTAATCAAGAATTTGATTGGCCTTTGTCCTTGTTCCTTGAAGGGAGACAATAAATTCTTGGGATTTCCTAAGAAAAAAGGAATGTGTTTTTAACTCATGAGCTGTGTCCCATACCTGAGTTGATGCTAATTAAGTGACTCATGGTAGGACACAGAGGGCTCAGGACCTCCCAACCCCTGGGGACTGGAGACTGAGTTCAGTTATGTGGACAATGATTCAATCGGCCATGCCTACGTACTGAAACCTCAATAAAAACTCTGGGCACCAAAGCTTGAGAAAGCTTCCTAGCAGGTGAATGCATTGATAGGCCAGGAGTCTGAGGCACCCTGACCCCATGGGGACATGACACGGAAGTTCTGCATTCAGAACGCTCCCAGAGCCTGCCCTATGTGTCTCTACAGTTGGCTGGTCCAAATGTGTACCCTTAATAAGAAAACTATAACCAAGCAGAGCTCTTTCCTGAGTTCTGTTAGCTCTTCTAGCAAGTTATTGAATCTGAGGGGGGAAGAAGTTGTGGGAAATCCTTGGATTTGTGGCCTGTTGGTCATATGTGCAGGTTGCCTAGGGATCCCCAAATTTTCAGATGGCATCTGAAGTGAAGCAATTTTATTGGGGATCATGCCCTTAAACTTGTGGTGCCTGATGCTAACTTTCAGTGGTTAGTGTCCACCTCTTGCAGTACATCACCACTGAAAAACAGAACGTCACCAGCTGCTATCTAATGCCTACTATTTTTTTGGCCTAAAAATGGCTAAGGAAAATCCAAGGGCAATGTATTGACTATCAGAGCTATATAACTGGAGCACAACAGAAGAGAGAATAAAACTCAACTCTCCAAGGCTTTTATCTTTTTTTTAAATTATATTTTATTGATTATACTATTGAAGTTGTCCTGATTTTTCCCCTTTAGCAACCCCACCTCAGGCAAACCCCATATCACTGTTCATGTCCATGGGTCATGCATATAAGTTCTTTGGCTACTCCATTTCCTATACTGTAATTTACATCCCCATGGCTATTCCGTAACTACCTCTTCATACTTCTTAATCCCCTCACCTCTTCACCCATTCCGCCACCCCTCCCATCAGGCAACCAACTCCATACCCATGATTCTGTCTCTGTTCTTGTTTACTTAGTTTGTTTTATAGATTTAATTGTTGACAGATATGTACTTATTGCTGTTTTATTGTTCATAGTTTTGATCTTCTTCTTAGGTAAGTCCCTTTAACATTTCATATTAATAATGGTTTGGTGATGATGAGTTTTTTCTTATCTGGGAAGCTCTTTATCTGCCCTTCAATTTTAAATGCTTTCTTTGCTGGGTAGAGCAACGTTGGCTGTAGACCACTGCTTTTCATGACTGTCAATATTTCTTGCTAGTCCCCTCTAGCTTGAAAAATTTCTTTTGAGAAATCAGCTGACAGTCTTATGGGAACTTCCCTGCAGGTAACTAACTGCTTTTTTCTTGCTGCTTTTGAGATTCTCTCTTTATACTTAACCTTTGGCATTTTAATTATGCTGTGTCTTGGTGTGGGCCTCTTTGCATCCATCTTGTTTGGCACTCTCTGTGCTTCCTGGACTTGCATGTCTATTTCCCTTACCAAATTAGGGATGTTTTCTTTCACTATTTTTTCAAATAGATTTCCAATTTCTTGTTCTTCCTCTTCTTCTGGCACCCCTCTGACATGAATGTTGGACCTCTTGAATTTGTTCCAGAGGTTGCTTATACTATCCTTTTTTTTCGGGGGGGGGGTTCTTTTTTCTTTTTGTTGTTCATATGGTTGGTTTTATTTTTCTTCCTTATGTTCCAAATCATTGATTTTGTTCTTGGTTTAACCCACTCTACTGTTGTTTCCCTACAAATTGTTCTTTATTTTAAATTAGTGTATCCTTCATTTCTGACTGGGTCTTTTTTATGCTGCTAAGGTCCTCACTAAGATCCTTGAGCATCCTTATAAACAGTGCTTTGAACTCTGTATCTGATAGATTGCTTATCTCCATTTCATTTAGCTCTTTTTCTGGAGTTTTGATCTGTTCTTTCATTTTTGCCATATTTCTTTGTCTCCTCATTTTGGAAGCTTCCCTGTGTTTGTTTCTATGTATTAAGTGGAGCTGCTTTGACTCTGAGTCTTGGTAGTGTGGCCTAATGTAGTAGGTGTCCTGTAGGGTCCAGTCACACAGCCTCACCTGTCACCCTCCAGCTGGGTACTCGAGGTGTACCCCTTTGTGGGGGCTGAGTACACCCTCATCTTGTAGTTGAGCCTTGGTTTTTGTTGGCAGGTTAATAAGAGGGGTTTACCCAGGCCAGTGAGCTGTAAGGACTGACTATGACTACTTACAACCAACCTCTGCCCTCTGTGGAGGATCAGCTGTACAGGGGCAGGGTTATGGTACTCGAACACGGTCTGTAGCTGTCCACTGGGTGCACTGGCTCTGGGACTTCCTGTGTGGTGAAGGCCAAGATCAACCCTGACCTGTGTTTTTCCCAGGGCCACCCTGCCTAAGCTATAAAGCCATCTAAGATGGCTGCTACTTGTGCTGGGCTTGGAGATTCCCAGGCAAAGCCAACCTGGGAATCTAGGCTGGCTGCTGCTAGTGCCAGGCCTATGTCTAACTAAGGCTAGTTGTTGTTGAGAGGATTTAGGAAGTGTGCAATATGAGCCGAGACCAGCCATTCACATGGAAAAGCAGCTTGGGTGGGCCTATAAATTGTGTGGAGCAGAGTCTCTGGAGATCTCCAAGGTGGGTCAAACAGTGTTAGCCAGGTTGATGGAGTCTCAGATATGGCACCAGCTTGCTGACTCTGTGGCTCTGTGGGGCAAACATTTAGAAAAGGGACAATGGCCTCTGGTTGCCTTGATGCCAGACACTTCAGTTTCTCCCTTTATGTCACTGGTACCTTTCAAGCTGCTACGCTGGTGCTGGAGCTCAGAGGGAATGAGTCTGAGTAGGTGAGTCCTTGTGTGGGTTCTTTCAGAGGAACTGCTTGGGGTTCCAGCACTTTCTTCCACCAACTCAATCCTTGCTGGTTTTTGCAGCCAGAAGTTGTGGGGAATTATCTTCCTGGCACTGGAACCCTGGGCCGGGGAGCCTGGTGTGGGCTGGGACTCCTCGCTCTTGAGATAGCCCTCCCAAGTTTTTATCCACCACACATGGGTGTGGGACCAGTCCGTTCTGTGTCTGCACCCCTCCTACCAGTCTGGGTGGATGTGGTTTCTTTAATTTCATAGTTGTCAGACTTCCATTCAACTTGGTTTCTGACAGCTCTGAGCGATGGTTGTTGTATATTTTACTCACAATTTTGATGTGGTTGTCCAAAGAGATGACATGTCGGCCTATCCACCATCTTTACTGGAAGCTCTCCAAGCCTTTTTTCTACCTGTAAAGACAGAATGCCTTGCCACATATCATGGAATCATTCATGTTTCTATCAGCTTGGGCCCAGTTTTAATATGCAAGAAAATACACTGATGATGTTCTCTTATGACCCTGAAAGACATCCAGCTTGATCATTTGCCTCTAAAAGAGTAAGATTGTAACACTGTCCCTGAAGAATTTGGAACTAAATAATGTAGCTTCCATCTTCACATTTTATAAAATATTGATGGAGATGTCTGCTTACTAGATTTTTAAAAATATGTCTTTTTCATTACCTACAATTCTTTGGACATATCCACTCAACTTCAGATTTGTAGGCATTTTCTGTTTCTTTAATTCATTTTCTAACACTAGCAATAAAAAATAGACTGATACTTTATATTCGAATCAGAAATGAATTCTAAATATACATCAAATCTACAATCTCCAGTCCTTTAGAGTTTATGTAATGGCTTTACAAAGACAGTCACAATACAAACAAGAATACAAGGGGGAACCCAAAATAGAAATGGGAATTTATTTATAAAAAATTGTGTATTTATTCTTACATGTTTAAACTTCAGTTACCTTCAAAGTACTCACTATTTGATGCAATACATCTATCACGACTTTTTTCCGCTGTCCAAAACAGTTTTTGAACTCATCAATTTTGAGGGCTTTTTGTGCTTCTGCCATTTTCTTGTTCCACCTCTTCTATATCAGCAAAACATTTCCTTGTGAGGACTTTTTTCATCCAGGAAAATAAACAAACGAAAAAACTCACGCAGGGCAAGACCAGGAGAAAAGGGAGGATGGGGCATAGGGATCTTGCCATTTTTGGTTAAAAACTGCTGAACACTCAGAGCAGTGTAGGGAGGTATGCTTACAAATCACCCATCGTGAAATGGGCAAACATATTGAAAGAGTCTTCAGAAAAATTCACTGATGCCAGACACAGCTGGCACACTGATTCAGATGGGTTCCTAGCACACTCAGCTAGCGGAGGAGGCTTGTACTACAAGGGGCCCACCCTCCAGACAATTCCATAATCCCCCTCATAGAGGAAAAATAAATTATTTCATAATGGAATTTCTTTAGGTATGTTTGGATTTATATCTTGCAACTCTTTTCCTTTTTTTTTGAAAGCTAAATTGTATTAAAACCTAAGATCATAGAGATATGATTCTCGATGTAACTGTATCATAATATAAAGCCATCTACTTTCTCCCAAAATACAGTCAATATGGAACTCTTCTTCCCCTTAGAAATGACTCAGATTTATTTTGCTATGTGATTCCTTCAAGTGAAAATTTTCTGAATTTTGCACTTTGTTATATATAAAGTGCTTTATTTTTTTCTAAAAGAAAATCCATACAAAAATGTTTTTTATTTGCTAATAGATAACAGAATTACAAAATTAAAAAATCTCAGAAATTAACAAAAGAAAGTTAAATGATTTACTCAAAGCCATGCCATTTTTGAGGTTAGTAAGTACCATAGCTGGGATTTTTGTTGCAGAATTTGGGGCTATTTCTACTTACCACTGCCTCCATCATTGGTATTGCAGTCAGTGATTTCAAGGGATGCTCAGAAGGAAGCAATTAAAGTACACAAGTCAGTTAGAGTAAGAATAAGCAATGATATCTTACCTTATACAACTTCATTTTGACCATTTTCAAATAAGCATAACTTAACACTAAGACCTGTGAAGTCTCCATATGACAATACGGAAAAAACTGGAACGGCGCTCTCACCACGTTGCTGATGATGGAAAGTAGTGGGGAGTGGACGACAGCTTTGATGCTTGTTCTGCATATTTTGCATGGTTTGAAATTTTTATAACACCCATGTCTTACTTTTGTAATTATGTCAACTTTGGAACTCAAAGATGACTGAGAAGATTTTTGCCATTTTTAAGCTTTTTAAATTGTTTTTGACAATCTCCAAAACCAGGCTGATTTACTTTTACACAATAAAAAATAACGATTAACAAAAACTGCTCTCCTCCACAGCCACAGTGTGCTAGTTCTGGGACATTGTTTGTGGCTGTGGATCAAAAAATATCAGACTGAACCTCATATCATTTTAAAATTTGAGGGATGGACATCTAAGGAGCCTGGGGCATTGGCAGACACCATTCTGTCATTAAGAAGCACAGAGGACATAGCACTCAAATCCATAAAATCACAAAGGGTATAAATAGGTCACTGCTGGTTCAGTCACCATAGCTTCGTAAACTGGGACTGAATCTCGCCAAATTCAAAACAAGGCAGCTTTTAAATTAAATAAGATGATCTCAGTATATCTAAGTGCACTATAACCTATGTTACTGAGCAAATGTTAAGGAAGAACTTACGAGAACTCAATCTAAGCATTATAAAACCAGATCAATTAACATATACATATGTAATGGATATAAGGAGTTAAATACAAAATAAATGAATTCCCAAAGTTTAAAATCATCGGTGCCATGTCTTATGAGGAATTTAAATACTTTTAAGAGTGAAAAAAAAATCCAAAACAGAGTCAGAATAATTGCAATATACATGTAAAATGCAGACACTTGACAAATTTAGCAGGAAAACATTGCAATGTAAGATGATGGGCCAGTCAGAAGATAATCACAGGATTTAAAAACTCATAAGGCAGAACAGATACTGAGTGTGGGGATGAGACAGAAGGATGGACACCCCGCGGTCCTGCCAGCACATCTCTGAGACTGTGCACAGCCAATCTTAAAGCTTCTAAACTGAGGCCGTGCACACATGTGAGGTCTGAGCCCGGCGTGCCCCCACCCCGCCACCGTGGTAGAGTTTGGCCCACTTTTACCTTTTGAAGGTTACGACGAGACTCTAAAACAAACTTCTGTTGCTATCCCTGACATTAGATTAACCATGGACCAGAAGTATTTTAGTACCGACATTCTCAGGTAGACATTATTAACATGCCCTTGTAGCAACAAAAGGTCTTGAGGACCTCACTGAAGTGTTACAAATTGTGTCTCCATCGCATAAGCCTGCTTTCTCTGTTCTAGAAATGGGCTAATTTTGATATTCAAATACACAGGACAGGCATTTTGATACCATGATATCAGGATCAAATAATGTCAGCTGCCATCTACACCAGCAGGCAAAGATGAAAGACTCAATAGAAGCTTGTCTAATGTAGATGAATGACAACATCTAAATAGAAAAAGAATAAATAACAGAGAGAGGCAGAAAGACAGAGAGAAGGAGAGAGGCAAGAAGGAAAGAGAGAGCAAGCAGTAAGCAGTGCGTTTGAGTGGAACGGGGAGTCAAACTGGATAATTTATGCCCAAACCCACGGGTCTTCCGTAGCACAAGCTCGTACTGGACATGAGCAGTGTGATTTGGTAGAAAACATGATTGATTTAATGTCAGAAGATTTGACTCTAACTAGCAATGTGACCTAAGATGAGTCACTTAACCTTGGCCTCAGTTTCATTTTTAAAATAAAGGCATCAGATTAGATTATCTTTATATTTCCTTCAAGATCTAATATAGTGTGATTCCATTTCTCCTTTTGCTGTATAGCAATTATAGTCAAATCATCAGACAGAAAAGAACCTCAGAAGAGTATCAAATTAATGAGGATAAAATGAAACCCAGGGTTTAAAAGCCCCTTATAAACTACTACATGCTCTACAAGTGTTAGGTGTTATTTTCTCCATTATTAACACAAAGCATCTGATGCAGAAATTCTAAAATAAAAAACACTTTGGTTAAAATTTTCCAAGTCTCTGAAAGTGAGGCCATGTATTTCTATTTAAGCAAATGCCAAATTTGATATGTACTTACACTTTATTCTATCTTTTTCAAACCTCTACTTAGGGTTATTTTGAAGTTCCGTAATGGAGTCATAAGTAACGGATGTTCACGTTTGCCATTCCAACTTGACAGTAAGCATCTTCAGAGTTGAAATCATGTCGCTCACCTACGCACACATAAACCCATGTCGTGTGAGAAACACGGAGGAAAATTCCTTAGGGCTGTAAAGAGCTATGCAGATTCCACGTTCCTTGTACACCACGAAGTGCTACACAAAGTGCCTGGTCACCTAAAGAACAGGAAAAAAAAGAAACAGTGTTCAATGAACATTGGTTAGATTTAAATTATTCGAATCAAAGGATTTAGGCTCAAAAAGTTGTGCTGGACAGAGGTGTCATGTATATACAGCAATGAGTATGCTGATGAACCCCTCCCAGGTTTACTGATAAGAGTTTATTGGACAGATTTGAATTTAAAAAAATAATAATAATTTAACCCCATCTCTACAGTCAGAATCCAATAAATATTAACTTGCCAAAGATGTCTAGAGTAGAAAATAACCCAATATCCCTGACCCTAACAAGAACTATAAAGAAAACTATACTATAAAAAATGTTAATGAAATAGAAAAAAGTAAAAGCTACATTGTACAATAGACGGATAAACAACAGCCATTCTCCAGTTTACCAATTGCTTTGACTGTGACTCTGTAAAATGTCCAAAAATAAAACTGGAATACAATTCATTTTTGAGTGCTACATTCTATAATCTCATATTTTGCCTTTATATCAGTGTTACAATGATATAAATCTGAACTGTCTGGCTCATTGTCAACATAAATTTTAAACAGGAAAAAGAATGCAATAGAATGAAAAGATTAAAAAAGTAAAATCAAACTTTTTTTTCAGATTTATACAAACTCAGTGAACTTACAATTCACTCTTTGCAACAATCTCTGTTTACACAGCCTGGTGATGTTTCTGTGAGCTTTTTATGTTATCAGTCCCCTCCCACAAAGTTTCAATCACTGCGAACTTGAATCCCCTCCCACAATATTCCTGCAAATTTTCGAGTCCTGTAACTGATAGTAGTCATTGCTTTTTCCTTATCTCTTTTAATTCCTAGTCTTGCTATTACTGCCAAAACTATAACATCCTTTAAACAGAAAAGTAAAAGAGACAAGTAGGTGACTCCAAGATATTACCATAAACCATTTAGTAGTAACACGGAACACAGGAACACTTTCACTGGCTAAATGTCTTCCTGTTTGCTTTATTGGGCATACTTGGATGTTCAAAACAATTTGCTAATAAAATGCCTGTTACAGTTGACACAGTAAGTTAGCCTGTGACTAGGAGGTATAGGACCTCACCAGGCTTAATTGGGAATGCCTGCCTTTGGTCTGTTTCCTAGATGAAAGCAAGCAAGTGCATTAGGGAAGAAGCTCAATATGTCAACTGGTAAAATGCATACAATATCTGTCTAAGGGCTATCAGCTCATTATCAACCTCTCTATCATGATGACTCTGTCAACTGTTTGTTCATTAATTTCTCATGCACAAACTCTACAGGCAGATATCAACTCATAATAAATGCCAGCTATTACAGAATAGGAGGCACAATATAAATAAGACTACAAATTTAGAAAAAGAATGTAAAAATATAAACATATTTAAATATTTTCCTTTGATAAAGTCTTAAATTTTACAACCACAAAATCTCATTTCAAAAACTTATACTTATTTTTATTACTAATTTATTAATACTAATTTATTATTACTAATAATACTATTTATTATTACTAATACTATCCTGCTGATGAAACATGTTAATGTTCTTAATATCTTCTTTATTATTTATTATTACTAATAACAAATAATTTATTATTACTAATTTATTATTACTGTTTTATTATTACTAATAATACTATTTATTATTACTAATACTATCCTGCTGATGAAACATGTTAATGCTCTTAATATCTTCTTCTTCATCATTATATTTACAGAATGATCCAGTGAAAGAAATTCAAAATAAATTAAAATAGTATTTCCAAAATGAATGTATTGAGAGAGAATACCCTTTGAAATTATGATATTTATAAATTGGTTGCAGGGGGATTCTTCTAATTTTAAAAATCCTCTCAAAGGATTTATTAGAGGGTTTAACTTGAAAAACATTTAAAATATAACTTTCTAGGAAACATATTTACTACTAAAACCTACATTATTAAAATTCCTAATTCAGTCCAATTATCTGCAGATTTAGTGAGGTCACTGCTCTGCCTGAGGTCCAGTCCACCGTATCATCACCACATCATAGCAACATTGCCCGTTTGATTAAGGAAAAACATACAAGCTCTGAAAATTTAATGAGCTCTGTTCTGTAAAGCGAGTCTAAAGAACAAAGGGCTATTGTTATTGTGTGTTCTTACAAATGTTGACCTACAAACATTTAGTCCTAATTTTCAAACTTAGGAAATAAAGGATTCTCAGGTCTATATGCTAAGAAAGAAGAGAAAAACATGGAGTGTTTTAATACACATACTATACCAAAACTTAATTTTAACCACAGAATGTGACCTTTATCTTGTCCTATTAACTTCTGCTGACAATTAGCAAAGCCTAATGTTTCTCCTCCTCCTGTAGTGACTAATCAGAAATAAAAGTGACATAGCCTAAAACCCAAAGAGGGAATGAAAAGGAGAAGCCCAAGGAGCATGGATAATCCAAAAATCCTAAATAACTTAGTAGTGGTCACATTTTGCTAAGCTCTAGGAAGCACAGCTCAATTGCACTCTCCACCTTTAAATTTAGGCTTTAGAAACAGAGTATGCATTTCCTTAAAGAGAAGAAAAAAGAGGCCCTTTTTGTCTACCACTAGAGGAAAAGGTGTCCATCTCCTCTGTGATGGTGTTGTGTCCTATTGTGTAAAATCACAGTCACCATTTGCACCAACTCGCCTGCCAAACTCAGACAGGATAATGAATGTATCCTGCTACTTTTTCAGCAAAACCAAAACAATTCTCCTTCCAGCAATGAAGCCTAAAATATGTATTTCCCAAAGTCATTATCACACACACAGTTCATCCATTCTCTCGATATAGGTGGTCACATACAATAAACATTATAAAGCAAATCTGCACCTCTATACACTCAATTCAATTGAACAAGCATTTATTAAAGGCAATAGTTGAAAGCATACGCTTTAGAACCAGAAAGACCTGACTCCAAGTGGGACAAGGAGGCCTTTATTTAACTGTGTGAGTTTGGACAACTTACTTAATTTCTTTGAGCCTCAATTTTTCAAAATACATAACATGAGAATAATAAATTATTATTGTGAAGATTAGATGAGATAATGCACACAATGTGCTCAGCAGTTTGCTTCTTGACCTCCAGAACGGAGTAATCCCACCCCATATACGAGCCTTTGCACCAGGTTGCTGTGTTGTTGGGTTTTTAAAACGTATTATATGTTATCCTTATTATATATATTTAATTCTGCTTTTCCTTATTTCCTCTTTCACTTAGGGACTTTTATTCTTCTCTTCCTTTCCTTCCCCCCACTCACCTCCAAATTTTCTCTCCCAGGTGAAAATGCGGAGAGGAATACGATGACGAAGAGGAAGGTTGGGCAAACAGTGCTCAGAATTCGAAGGAAGAGACCATTTATCTCCCACTCCTCCCCCTCCACCTACCACACACACGTGCACTCACTCACTCACCTACACATAATACTTACTTGGTTTTAATTCACTCAAATGACTGAGCTGCAAAAAACATACCATATACCAAAGCGATCAAATCTGAGTCACAGTTTTTGTTTATATATCTGTCAGCACATTTAATTACCTTTCTCTTTTTAGCAATAAAACTTTCTCAAAATGAGGAACACAAGTGAGAAAAATTCCATTCCAGTTCTAAAGTGAGGTTAATTCTTGCTGTGACTATATAAAAAATTAAATCCCTGGGCCTCCATAGATTCCACATGTACATGGAAAGGCAGTAAAAATTTACCATTGTTTCTTTGAATAAAGAACAATCAGAGAAGACAACCTCCTAGTCTACAACAGCAGCATTTGATTTTGAAACAATTTCTACTTTGGTCCAGAAAAGATGTATCTAAACACATGCATCTTCTAAAATGTTAGGGTAAGATAAACATTTTCAAGATAAACCCTAGTAATCAGAATTTTTCATGAAAAATAAATACTCTGTCCAATAACAAGAAAATACTTTAATTCCTAAAATTAGTATCAACTTATTTTTATTAATTTATAGAGATATTTAATTCTACATTAAAAAAAATACCAATTATAAAAATTATTCTGGATTTTTTTCCAAAACAATCAAAAGTATAGAACATGAGTCATCTAGTTTTTCTCAAAAGTAAAACTATAAACGATCTGATCAATATGATCTCCTCATACCAAAAGATCTGGTAGAGAGAACACCTTCTTTGATTTCAGATGCTGAAATAGAAGTAGGGGAAGGTACTTGTTTTAATCGCCTCTTCACTTACCCTGCCAGAAATGCGGATAGTATATTAAAAATAACCTGACTCAGAAAACTTCATCTGCTGTGGTTCCAAAAAAATATTGGCCAATTAGTCATTTTCTTCTTGATGGTGCATACAAAAGTATCTATAATAAAGTCCGTAATAAGATAAATTTTTATAACTCAGATTTTGCATTTCTTTCCACAAGGGTAATTTAATGGCAACGATGATGATATTGCACCGTGTGGCTAAAGGAACGACTTGGTTTAACGTGTAACGTGTCCGCTTCATCCCCTTAGTGGTTTCGTGAGAAAGACCTGGGTTGGGCTCGCTCTTTTTCTAGCTTTACCTTCAATGCTGAGCAGGTGTCTTTAGCTCCTCTACCTCTGTCAGCTGTGCAATTGATAAAATACCTTCAGTATATATGTCACCAAGTTATGACTCTTAATTCATTTTGGAAAAAATCTACCAGTGATGGGGCAGAGAGATTAAATAGTCTTGCATATTCAATAAGAACATGTCCTGGGGGCATTTATCTAGCACGACACAAACATAAAATCATTGTACTCAAATTTCCATAGATCAAAGAATGCGTTTTCTTTCCTATGGGAATTCTTTAAGAGCCTTAGCTTTACAACGGTCCTGCTTTCTTTAATTTGTTTTACATTTTGGTAAACCCAGAAACAAGATTATAACATAGAAAATGTGTATGTATGGCACATACATTCTTCCATTTTTAACTTCCTTATATACAGACATCTTTTTTCTTCAATTAAAAAAATAAACTCTAGCCCTGGCTGGTGTGGCTTACTGCATTGAGCGCAGGCCTATGAACAAAAGAGTCGCCAGTTCGATTCCCAGTCAGGGCATGTGTGTGGGGTGCGGGCCAGGTTCCTGGTAGGGGTTACATGAGAGACAACCACACATTGATGTTTCTCTCCCTCTCTTTCTCTCGCTTCCCTTCTCTAAAAGTAAATAAATAAAATCTTAAAGAAAATAAACTCTATTATGTATATATACTTTTTAGTCCCTCATACATTATCTGACATATAAAAAGAGCTCAACAAAAAGTTTCATTTATTCATTAATTTGTCAGATACAGTGGTACCTCAGCGGTTGTTGTTAATTCGCCCTGGAACTTGCGATGAGTGCCAAAACCGATGAGTACCGAATTAATTTTTCCCATAAGAAATAATGTAATTAGAAATAATTTGTGTAAGTTCCCTAGAACTTTCACATTTTACTGGGCTAATATTAAGTAATGAAGTTGTGTTGTAATACAGAACCTTAAAACTAAAAAGACATGGATTTAAAAAAAGAAATTAATTACATAAGAATAAAATAAAATTTAATTTCGCTTGACCTGTACTGAGAGGAGTTCCTGGCATAGCAGGATGGTGGCCAGGTAGAGGAGGAAGAGGAGAGGTGTTCATTGTTTTAAAGACAATTTTAGGCAGTTTCTCAGGAGTTTCTTCTGTTTTCTGTCTCTTGGCTTCACTAAACACTGTTGAAGACTCGGATGTAGGAAGTTTCACTAAAAACCTACCAAGAGAAACTTGTTTTTGTCTATGTCTCAAAATGTTTCTAAAGTGCGACATTGTTCATTAAACAGGTCCACAGTTCGGCTTGCTAGAGCTTTGTCTGGGGGAAACTTTCCCACAGCATTTTGAACTTCAACTCATTTACCGCACATTTATCAGTGCAGGATTCACTTCCTCCCTTCCCTCCCTGTCACCTAAAGAAATTCCCTCAGCCCTTCTGTGCTGCTGCTCCTTTTGAAGTTCCTGCAGCTCCTCAGTGCTGAGCTCTGCTCTGTGCTCCTCCACGAACTCTTCGACACTGCAGCATTGACCTTCAGGCCCGTGGACTTGTTCAGAGACACAAAATGCTCCACTATTGGGCTACCAGGATCATCCTCAAAGCCTTCAAAGTCCCTTGGAGTTACAGCTTCTGGCCACAATTTCCTTCCGAGCAGAGTTCACAGTCTTATTGTAAGAGACTTCACCCCAGGCCTCATCTATGCGAGTAACACAGTGGAGGATATTAAAATGGTCCTTCCAGAACTCTGTGTGTCAACTGTGTTTCTGAGGTTATTTCAAAACACCTCTGGAAAAGGCCCTTCACAGAGTTGCTTGAAGGTGAAAATGACCTGCAGGTCCAGGGGCTGGAGCAGAGGAGTTGTGTTAGGGGGCAAGAACTTCACGGCTATGAAACAGCTCCTCCAGTAAGCCGTCCTCCAAGCGTGGAGGGTGGGCAGGAGCACTATCCGTAACCGACAAAGGCCTCAGAGGAGGTCCATGTTCCTGCAAATATTCTTTTCACACTGAGGCCAAGAACTTCATTCATCCACTCTGTAAAGAACTGCCTCGTCACCCCAGCTTTAGTACTGGCCTGCCCCGGCATTCCCGCACAGCAGCAGAGTTGGCCTGTCCATCGGCCTGGGCCCTGGCGATGCCTTCTCCCTTGAGTGATGTAGGTTCTGTGAGGCATTCTCTTTCAGGAAAAAACCAGTCTTGTCCCAGTTAAACATGTTGGGGGATAAAACCCTCAGCTTCTACACACTCTCTAAACTCAGCGACGTAGCTTTCGGCAGCTTCTTGGTTGGCACCGGCTGCCGCTCCGTGCCTCACCACACCAGGAATGCCAGTTCACCTTTTAAATTTCTTGAACCGTCCCTGGCTTGGCTTTGAACACTTCAGTGCTCGCACCACTTGTTCCAGGCTCGTCTTTTCGCAGATCAGCAGGCAATTGCCTGACTTTCTTACAAATTATTGGCTCAGAAATGCTGTCACCCACTAACTGTTTTTCATTAATCCAGATGTAAAGCAATTTTTCAACTTCTTCCAATGTCTGTGGCCATTGCTTACTCACAGACTTTACACATTTAGCAACACTTGCTGCTTTAATCGCTTCCTTATTTCTCACTATCATCCAGATCGCCATTCCTGGCATCTTGAACATAGCGATGTGTCACGCCTGCACCACTCTCAGACTTAGCTACAATCTCTTTTTTCTTTTTGATCATGGTTCTTATTAACTGCATTTTAAGTTTACTGGTATCACTCTTAACGTTTTTGCGACCCAGGATTAGCACTTAAAATGCACAGAAGTACAAGACAGTAACAGTGAATATGTGGGGTTATGCACTGTTCACGAGCTACCCTAAGACTGACGCGTCAACCTCTGTTTCATTACGAGAGGAGGCGCCGAGTGGTGAGCAAGTGACAAGTGATGAAGCATTTTTTCTTGTGGGTTGGCGTCACAACTCTTACAAATTCTAGCAAGTGCAACGAGTCCTGAGCAAATGTCCAATGTTGAAACATTTTTTTTCTCATCAAAATGCCATGAGTACAGGGTTTGACAAGTTCTGAAGCAGGTGAGTACCGACACCTGACTGTATTTATTGAGCACCTATTCAGGTATGACTGTATTTATTGAGCACCTACTGTGTGGCATTCCCCAAGCGAGGAAGAGGGAAAGAGCAGTCAAAGATGCAGCGGGCAGTCAGTCTCTGTCTCTATAAAATTTACGGTCTAGAACAGGAGAATTAAAGCAAAGACTTGTTTAACTTTCGTTCGAATATTCATTGAGCACTCACTGGAGGTCAAGAACAAATAATTACCTGTATACCTTTACACTTACCATTGTGAGCACTGTTTTAAGTAAACAAGTTGCTAGGAGTTCATATGTGAGATTCATTTAGTTATCACAGCAGGTCTTTATGAATTCCACCAAGAAATATTTACTGAGCTCTCGTGAATGCGAGAGGTTCCACGGAGCTGTGGACAAACCTGCCTCCCGTCCAGGCGAGAGCCGTCCACCTGCACCGTGTGCCTCCGCCCGAGACTCCCCTTCGCTGTACCTGCCGGCATGCTCCACCATCCTCCAGGGCTCCTCGGCTGATGCCAGAATGGCCCATTTCTCTATAGTGAAATTGTTTTCCAAATAAGAACAAAACTCAGATACATAAACCAGGTAACAAAATCTCAGTTTTTAAAAATACCACAGAATTTTGTGCTGATTATCTGGTGTACATATGACAAAAAAATGTTTTAGTGGCTGATATGTGCCTATTGAAGCCACTTCCAAAGTGGCTATCAAAGGGGACAGCAAAAGGGATAATACTGCCTCCCGTTTCTGTCGAAAGAGTCTGCTTGGGAAACTGATGCGCCCAGCCTTGAGATATATCTAGTTCGATGAGGGAGAGGGTGGACCGAGGGCAGGTCCCCGCAGATATAAAATATGACTCTAAAGTGAGCTAAACTGCTTCTCATAAAGACCTTCTATTAATAACCCTTCTGGATTTGATGGATCACATCAGTGGAACAAATAAAAAGATGTTCTTGTGAATTGAGGGTAGTGGCTCTTCCCTTCCAAGAATCAAAAAGGAGGGACCCAGCCCTACCTCACCTCCCTCTCCAACCCATTTACTAGTGTTAGAAAGGAGCCGCCAGGGCCTCCAAAACAATTAAACCTCGGTCTGCTCTCTCAGGAGGGGAGGACTGCATGTGAAAGCCGGCAGGCATGGCAAAGCCCTTCCGCCAGCCAAGTGCTGGCACACGGGCCAAGCGGTGACATTATAGGCTAGAGGACAAAATCACAAAAGCGGAGTGGGAAAATTTTGAAACTGCCCTCTTTCTTCATCCTACTTGAGCTTCCAATCTGCATTTCAATCCTCCCCACCCCCCAAAAAAGTAAACCAGGAAAGGCAAGCAATGAGACCGGCCCACCGCTGAGCGTGCACACGAAGAAGGGCTGGAAGGGTAAGTCGTTTCTCGGAGCTCATCTCACATGCAGCCAGCTGAATATAAATTTCCCTCGATCTCATCAAGCTCTCACTGTTTGGCCTCCTCTGACTGATATTGGCTCATCATACTTAATCTAGGGTGAAATTTCCTCGTCTGAGCTAAATTACTCGCAGCCATCAAGGGAAGCGATATTTATTTTTCGTGGGGCTAATGACCTGTCCCCCAGACCCACCCACTGATGGTTATTTACTGGGGCCCAGATGCTTGAGCTCAAAATGAGTGCTAATGTCAGCAGGTGCCATCCCTCATTCAGCTCCGTGATTGAATTGGAGCGATCCCATTGACATTGACTCTGTGACTTTTAAGGCCATTACCCTCAGCCAGAGATGAACCTCTCATCACGGCTGTGACAGTGACAGCTGATTAGCGACAAATTACAAGCAGGAAGGTGCAGAGGCTTCACTGGGCAGGGCAGGGCCGGCGGTAAGCGTGAGAGGTGCGGGGGGGAAAGGGCAGAGGAAGAGGAAGAGAGATGGAGGGGCGAGAAGAGAGGAGACAGAGGGGAAATGTCAGCCTTTCCTCCTCTTTCCAGTGTGTTGCTTTACCAGTCCTTAACTACCGCCCCTGAGTATATGTGTGCTTTGCACCCATTTAGGTATTGTATTTAAACGCAGTGAGATTCATATGTATACAAACAGACTCTTATAGCTCAACACGTAAATCTCGAACAGGCAAGAACTCTTATCTAGGAAATTTAGGCTATAAAAGACACATTTTTTAAAATGATCCATAGACCATTCAGGCACAAAAAGTTATATTATTAAGCAAAGCAAATAACTATCTTCTCTCTTTTTCTTTTTGTGTATTTTAAATTGCACTGACAACAGAAATAAACATCTGCAATTTTTTTATTTAAAGACTGTTTTACAGTTTCTAGCCCGACTGCTTTAGCAGGGCTTCGTGGGGACTGCAGCTTGAGGGACACGTGGGTAGCACTCACCATTCTCTCAAACCGGAGCTTGTGAAACAACCATTCAGCTCCTAAAACTGCTCATGCAGTAGGCTTTAACTCACAGCTCTTTTAGATTTTAACTTAAATATAAGAATTAAAAATTATTTCCTGAACACCCTTTAAGGTAAAAAAAATTTTTGTACTTTTGTTTTCTGTTGGGGGTGGGTAGACTGGCACAGGATAGTTTGTAGTTGTTCAAGGGATTCAAAACTTTAACACCCACAGTGAAGAAGTCTGGCAGAAAATTCTAGACAACTTGGAATTTTGAAAGTTAAAATCTGATGACCAAAATCCACTGATCATTGTATGTCCATTATACATGCATAAAAATAAAACAAATGAACCATAACAAACAAAACCAGTGACACCGATTTTGAGACCTCGACCATCGTCACTGAGTAGCGAGCTGGGCAAACGCCCTGTGTCTGGGCGCCGCCGCCCGTGACCTGCTCGGCGCGGGGCTCCGACAGCGGCCCCCGGACTCCTCCGCGGGCACCTGGTGGACGGCCCTGCACAGCCCGCAGGGTTAACCCGCGGGGGGAGGCACAATGTAAGGCGCTATGCGCAAAATCAAGAAAAAAATTATAGTGCCTCCTGCCCCTTGATAATTATCACTTATCTCTCTTCTTTCAGTCTTTTTTTCCTTCCACAACTCATGTTCTCCTTGATCTCACATAACACTTTTTTAGAAGTAGCTTCCACTTGCCTGGGACCACTCCCAATGTACCTGGTAGCAGATATAACAAAATATATATATTTTTGTCAAAACTACTAATAAAACCTAACATGTCTCACAAGATACTATGGTGCCTGGTTGAAGCTGACTAAAATATGTGCAGAAATGTGAAGAGGGTGTGTGTGGTTATAGGCTTCTCTTCCCAGCTCTGTGGTGAGTGCGTCAGTCTGGAAGCTTGAAATTGGCCAGTGGGAGAATCCACAGAAAGCAGCAAATGCTACAAATCAAGACTTGTGTCGTATTTTTTGTTGCTTTCTTTTCCCAGACAGCCAGTTGTGTAACATGTACCAGCACACCGTGGTGTGTAATGCTACCTGCTGTTTACAAGCTGTGTGAATGCCGGGGCCAGGCCAGCACCCAGGAGGTCAGAGAGGGTCGGCAGAGAGAAATATGTCCCTGTTGCCGCTTTCCCACCTTCTTGCTGAAAATTTCTCATTGTGAGTTTCCATGACAGATGTGCCTGTTTAAGAATGAGAGACAAAAGGGCCAGAAGCATACTTCCCGTTAAGTGCTATTACATAAGCACCCGTGGTGGAAGCAATGAATACCGAACGATCCTTGTCTTATCGCGATCAAACAATTTATTTTTAGCATTTTTTTGTGTCTCATATTTGAAAGGGGCCTTTCTTACTGGAATAGGAATGTTTAAGGTAATCAAATGAAAAACATTAACTCAGCTATTGCTAGGCAATAAAGAAAACTGATCGCTACACTGTTCTTTGGGAAACTGCAGGAAATAATAATAAGTTTAGAAATCTCAGTCATCAGGGGCCCCTAGAAACCTGGTTTTGCTCTCACGTCCTCTACTCAGATGATGGCCGTACCATCCACCCAGGTGCTCATGAGCCACCCTCGGAGTCATTCTTCACGCTCCCCTAGCCGTCACCCCGACGCCTGCACCAGCGAGCAGTGGCACCTGCGGGTGTCGCCTTCTAAGGCTCCTGTAGCCCATTCATTTCTCTAGCGATGCAGCTACTACCCCAGTGCGAAGCACTGTTACATGCCACCCTGATTATTTCACAGCCTGCACAACCTAAGTGGCTCAACCTAAAGTCCAGTGGCTCAACCTAAAGTCCTCCCCTCCGGTGTCTGACCAGCCACAGCAATCTCTGAAGCAAACAAGTGACCAGACACTCTCCTGCTTAAAACTATCAGTAGCTTCCAGAGCCTTCAACATGAGCAGCAAGCCCTAGGTGACCTGACTCCTGCTGTCCTCTCCAAAGTCAGTCCCCAGTAACCCGCACCACACACGCTGGGATCAGGGTCTACTGAACGTCCCTGGGTAATTTCAGTGTGCTGTGCCCATTTGCCCTGGGGCTCTAAAGCATGTTACCTAGAATATTCTTACTCTTCTCCCCAAACTTTGGTGACTCTTATTCATTCTGCAAATCCAAGACTACCTGCAGGAAGCTTTCCTTGACCTCTGCAGAACAGCTGATTTGATGTCTCCCCCTCCTTGATATTCTTGCAAGACCCTATAAAAGCAGTTCCCACACTGTATTCTGATTACTAATCTCTGTTTCCCTCACTAGCATATCAAGTTTGTTCACTACAATATCATCTACTCCCTGCAGGTGATGTACACATAATAAAGACTTCAATAAATAT
Organism: Micronycteris hirsuta; assembly: GCA_004026765.1. NCBI lineage: Eukaryota > Metazoa > Chordata > Mammalia > Chiroptera > Phyllostomidae > Micronycteris > Micronycteris hirsuta. The sequence goes on from PVJI01003961.1 coordinate 79,590, forward strand.
TCATTGATTGACTAGATGAGCAAAATGGATTCAAAGTCACAGTGAGTCCTGGTATGTAAGACCTGGCTGTCAGACTCTACAGTGAGAAGGCTGTGCCTTCAAGACAGAGTGGGCCTTGGATTTCAAAAGGGTCCCTAGGTCTCCCCCAGCTCCCAAAATCTTCCTCTTTGCGTGTCCCTGCTGGCTTTGACTTCACATTTTCCCGAGCTCTGTCCTCACATTTACCATATGAAACTAGCTTCTCTAGGGGACTCATCAAATAACGCCTAACCTGCTTATCCTGACGTGGGTTTTTGGTATCCTATCCACCCGTGGAACACCTGAGTCTGAGCTCAGATATCTCCGCCTCGCCCTGACTCTGCTTGCCTGTTCACCACAGCAACTTACAATCATCTTTGAGGCATTTTTCAGAGGAATAATTCTTTTCTAACCACAGGATTGGATAGCTATCTTGAACATTGCATGTAAGAGTTTACTCTCTAAATCCCCTTCTCAACCCTTCTGAATTATATTCCTCTTGCAGGAAGAGAGGCAGAAATTAAATTCTAAGGAACTAAAATTTTAGCTGATATTTACAACCATGGAAACTTGGACCACAAAGCCAAGGATATGATCAAAGTAAAACACCACACAGGAAAGCCGAGGTATAAAACCAGACAAGCAGAGTTCAGAGGCTCACTAAAACAGGGTGGAGTCAGAGCCATCTGTCCAAGTCTGGTTCTGGAACCAGAAAAGATAAAAGCAAGTGCAAGGGCATCAGAGAGAAGGTTAAGGCAGTTTCAAGGCTGTACCCGGGAGTGGCCATTTGCATCATTCTCCAGGGAAGACGGAGAGTGGGGGTCAGCCCGGCCCAAGGAGACGGACGCAGGGCTCAGGCACAGGAGAAACTGGGCAGCATTAATGACACGGCGTGTGGTCCTGAGCAAGCTGCTCATTCGCTCTAAACCTCAGTCTCTTCGCCCGAAAAAATGGGATTAATCACCGTATAGAGATAATACATGTGTTATAAGAACAAAGATAACATACATAAAAGGTTTAGGCCACTACCTAGTACATATTAAGTGTTTAATTAATAACAGTAATTACTATTACTATTATTATTTAGTTTGAAATTAATTCAGATAGTGGTCTAATCACACCCATATATTTTTCTCCATGTAACAACAGTAGTATTCTTTAAGACTCATCCCAAGAATTCCTAGGCCTGAGAGATTTGGCAGGTCAATAATGAAATCACCCTGCCTCTCCTCCTGAGCTTGGAACTAATAGAGAAATAGATGCACAAATCAGACAGATGGAGATCAAAACGTCAACTGTATTACTGGTAACGTTGGGCCGGAGAACACGGGTGAGCTCTGCAGCCACAAAGCTGGCTGACACTGCCCTGATGAGACTCACACACCTGGGCACTGACACTTGGACCACCACAGTGCAGAGTTGCACTGCCAAGTTCACTGCCGAGCAGGAAGAGCTGACCGGATTGCACCCTCTATGAGAGCCTGGGAGGCACAGGGCCATGTTTGTTTGCTTCTCCTAACACTCCTTTCAGACCAGGGTCTACAAAGGAGCCAGTAAGAATCCAAGGGTCTTCTGATTGAGCTCCTTCCCAGAGACAGGAGCAGCCTTCTACCATGGCCACAGCGGCTATGCCCCCAAAGGGCTTGGTTTAGATCCCACTACAGAATATATATTTCTTCAGTCCACAGACACCCATGGACTTATGGCTCTGCTAGCCTAACTTTGCTTTCTGGACAAACACTAAAAAACACTATTAAACAGTTTAATTCCATAACTTGTTGAGAGCTGCTGAAAGATTGCAGAGTTCTCCCCGTGGTCCTGGCATATCCTTGTCCCCTGCGGTGGTTCCTCCCCACCCTCCTGCACACAAGCTTAGCAACTAACTGTTCCTCTCCTGCCCTCTGATAAAATCCAAATTGCCCAACAATCACTTCTTGTCCACAGAACACATTCTATCTCCTCTGAGAACTGTCCGTAACCAGCTATTCCAGAAACTGACTGAACTTCTGCCAGTCCCCTCTTGCTAAAGCCCTGTAAAACATTCCACATTTTTCTCCAGGTTAAAAATGCTCCTTCAAACACAGCATTCTCAAATAAAGATCTAGGCTAATGGTGATCGGGTTTATTTTCTTCCACAATGGTATTTTCTGTTGGATCATTCTCCCAGATTCATGGGCTCAACGTGGCCCCGACTACAATATCATTGCAATGCATCTTAAACAAATGTGATACATCAATCTTTTGAACTAAGGCATCTTAGAGAAGTATAAATTTCTATGTCTGAGAGAAAGGGGCTGTTGGCTTTACAATAAACTTGAGTTCCCTTAAATGGCCCTCATGATCTGCCTACCCAACTGTGGCCTTCTCAGCAGATTCAGTTTGAAGTACTAACGTCAATGTGACTTTTAAGCGTGACATGGCAAAATGATGTATGTCAGGGCTGCACACACACACAAAACCCCAAGAATGATGAATAAAGAAATAAACTTACTTCACCAACATAGTCAAAGCCACGTAACCCATTGCCCACAGTGCTCAAACATAGCATCAAACAAGTCAGAAGATTACTTGCTCACAACCTATTTTGTGCAGCAAAAGTCAAATTGTGCAAAAGGTCAATAGCAATCATCTTGTGGTACTTCAGATGGCTGTGCAGGGAGGGACACTGTCCCCGAGTCCCTGAGTCCAGCCCGCTGGAAGTTAAAGTGGTAGTGTGACCAAGGAACGAGGAAGCATGAGCCTGCGACCCCATGAGGGGCCCATTCACCCCAGTAGGTTTGCGAGACCGAGTGTCCAAAAAGATAATGTTCTCCTCACCACTCTGACTGGTCAATTTGGATGACATATTTTGGGCATCTCTGCTGATTCCATGACTGCAACTTGTACACCGTCCACAAATCCCCATCTGCAGCTACAGATGGTCCACGATTTTTTCTAGTGTTTGTAGCAGCTCTTGGAGGTGGGGGTGGGGAGAGTGAAGGTTTCACAGCCAAGCTGCCCTTGTCAGGTGAGCGTGCAGTCCTGCTGAACCGCAGTGCGTCCAAACAACAAACTTACAGAGTGTAACTTGTTCAGTAATGACGACCCAGGTCTCCAGAATTACACTGCAGATACGCACAAATGCTACCTCGCAGGAAATCATCTTTGGCACATTGCATATCATTGATCTTTAAAAATGGTTGAATGAGAGGATGTTCTCCTTTTAGAATAACTTACACTTCCAATTACAGCCTGGATGCCATGAAGCTGTGATTTCCAGTACAATAACCACTAGTCACATTTGGCTATTTAAAGTAACTTTTAGAAAAACACTAAAAATTCCGTTTCTCCCTCTCTAGACTCACATAAAGCACTGCACAGCCGCGTGCGGCCAGCGCTGCGCACCGGGCTGCCCAGAGACAGAACGCTCCCACTGCCTCAGGGACTTCTGTGGGGCAGCGTGGCCTCGGAGGAAAATGGCCTCATCAGCTGTAGATGTTTTTGCCATAATTTTTACTGACTCTCATGCCTTTTCAGTAGCTCACTACTTCTTGCCTGTGCCACAAACATCATACAAGGCTTTTTTACAAGACAAATGGCTCCTTTTTGGAAGACACCAGAGTGACTCCCCTAAGATATCTTGAAAACTATGGTGACCCACTTCGTCCAGACAGTTATGTAACTGAATACTAGGTTTTAGACTCTCGTTTCCTCTGTGGAATTGAGATGACACACAGATTTAGTATAAATGCATCACTCCGTTAGCTTCCTCTTCTTCCCCAAATTTGGCCAGTTCACATTTGTAAGCAGCAAACTGGGAAGGGCTCCCCAACGTACAGTACTTAACACAGTAGCTGGCAGAACGCAGAGCAACCCCCGCTCCAACCCTCACAACAGGTGTGTTACTCTTACATCCATGTCCCCATGTCATTCGTGAGAAACCTGATGTCTACAGGACTTCGTTTAGTATTGATTTGTTAAAATAATTCATCAAAGCCAAAACACGAACCAGGTCTGTCTGACAACAAATTCTTTGCCCCCTACCCCTGTGGAAGATTGTCTCTTGTTAACTGCCTTATACAAGCTCATGGGAGCTTACCTGAACCCTGCACCAGCGAGCACGCCGGTGCTGTGATTCCGTAACTCCTTCCACGGAATTTTTGATGCAAGAGGGAGACACGCGCTGGCAGCTACACCAATCAGTGGCTCTCAAACATGGCGCTTTAAACTTTACCCAGAATTGTGAGTGGGAAAAACTTCCCATAAATCCAGGGGAATCCTTAATCGATAACCTAGCACTACGAAGGACAATAGTTTATACTCATAAACACAAAAAAGTTTGGCAAACAACATTTATACCTTTCATCTTTTGTTAATGGACTGCTTCCTCTACTCCCTTCTTTTCAACAAAAAAAATGTTACTGATACTGAAAAATTATGTATGAGAAAGACTAACATGAATGTTTAGAGATGACTGAAAGTTTGCTATTCTCCATCATTGATTTAATTACGTGGTTTTTCACAAGAAAATTGACTCACATTGTTGGTGTCATTAACAAAATTTCCTTTCTGCCAACTGTTGTACTTCTTGCTCTGTGCCAGTTGGCCGCTGTCTTCCATGGCTGGGGCAGCTGCACTTTGCTGGAGAAAGAGGCACAAAAGAAGTGAAAAGCCCACTGGGATTCCTTAAAGTGAAAGCAGTTGTGTGCCTGTGTGTGTGCACTGAAGGGGGTGTCAAATGATTTCTCTTACAAAGATACAAAGATAATGTCATAAAAGAGAAGACAGATTAGCTCACGGAAATGCTTTAAGAGAAAAAAGCAGAACAACTGGCCTACTTTTAGTGTTTGGGCTTGTCACCTTCAGGTGAAAATGACACGTTCGTTATTGCTCATGTCATTGCCCTACCGCAGATCTGTTTTGAGCACTACGACACAGCACAGCCCTGCAGGACGGTGAGTGTTGAGGACTTCATGACCCCAGGGGGAATTAGTCACGTGACAGAGATCATACATTTGCATGCTTGTTTAAATAACAAAGTAACTTATCCTAAAATCAAGATATCATAATAGTTTGCCATCGAATGATAGTAAAGTTTTTAAGAAAGGGTGTCTTTTTAAAAATATTTGTTTGTTTGTTTATTTATTTATTGGAGAGAGGGGAATGGAGGGAGAAAGAGAGGGAGAAAAACATTGATGTGAGAGAGAAACATCGATCGGTTGCCTCTGGCACGCTCCACGACCTTCCGGGACCAAACCCGCAACCTGGGCACACGCGCTGACCAGGAACTAACCTATGACCTTTTGCTTTGCAGGATGACGTGCAACTGAGCCACACTGATCCAGGCAAGGGTGTCTTTTTTACATTTAAAATTGCCATAGGAGCTAGTTGGTTGTTGTTTTTTTAGTAATTCTACATGAAGACCTTTTTTTAAGATAGAAAAATGCACTTGTTAACATTGTGATTGATTATTTTATCACAAGAAGGTACTTCTCCTGGCTGGTATAGCTCAGTGGATTGAGCGCAGGCTGGGAACCAAAGGATCCCGGTTCGATTCCCAGTCAGGGCACATGCCTGGGTTCCAGGCCAGGTCCCCTGTGAGGGCCATGTGAAAGGCAACCATACATTGCTCTTTCTCCCTCTCTTTCTCCCTCCCTTCCCCTCTCTAAAAATAAATAAATAAAATCTTTAAAAAAAAAAAAAGAAGGTACTTCTTTTACTTTTAATTAAAAGATTTTTTTTAAATAACATGCAAGTAGATCCACAAAAACAATAGAAAAAAAAGAGCTATCTGGGATGGAGACATGAGATATCCAACACACCACAAATACAGCAGGAGGACCCTCGTACTTCAGTAGTTAGACAAGTAAAACAGAAAGTCCAGAAATAGACTCAAATACATATGGTCAATTATTATGTAAGTAGCATCTCAAATTATGGCTCTAGACATACATTTTAATAAATTGTTTTTGTAGGATGGTATATACTAAATATCTTTAATATCTTAAATGTCTTTTGTCTCTTGCTAATTGCCTTATATAAGCTCATGGGAGCTTATCCAAACAATGCATCCAAGATAAAGTAGAATTTTTATCTCACATCGTACATAAAAATAAATTCCAATGGATCAGAGATCTAATATAAGAAATGAAGCTATCATATACTAGAAGAAAGCAAGTGGAAAAAAGCTCTCTAACTATGGCTTAAAATCCATATTCAGTACAAATACATGTTTAAGAAAATACCATGAGCACAATCAAAAGACGAATGAAAACCAGGAAAAAATATTTACAATATGTAAAATGGGAAAAGAGCTAATATCCATAGTAAATAGAGAACTTTTAAAATCAAGAAAAAGAAAAATCCAGAGACTTGATAGAAAAATAGGCAAAATATAGAAGTAGACAACTGGCAAAAAAAAATAATAATAATTGAGTGGCTCATAGACATGTGAAAAGACATTCAAGCTCTTTTATAAAACTACACTAAACATTTCTCACCTGTCAGAATTAAAAATTCAAAAGCGTGACAACATATTCTGCTGGAAAAGCTATGGGGAAGTGCACATTCTAATTTGCTACTTCTGCAAAGGCAGAATGGTGCACCGTGGCCTGGGAAGGGAAGTTTAACAACATCCGAGGAAAACTACATGTGCATTTACCCTTTAATATGGCAACGACACTTCTAAGAATTTTCCCTGAAAGATGTATTTCCAACATTGCAGAAAGGCATGCATAAAAGTTCATCACTGTGGCCCTGTCCGTAATGGTGAAATATGGAACTATCTAAAGCACTCATACACTGGAAATTATGAAATAGACCACGATAAATCCACAAAATGTAAAGAGGGATAAGAAAAGATCTCTACGAATGAATAGGAAGAAATTTGCTGTCTATGATGTTCAGTGGAGAAAAAAAGAGTATACAGTATATAAATGTGTATAAAAAATATAAAATGTACCCCTTCAGACAAAATATATACTTGCTCTTCAAAAAGAAACAAAAAGAAGGAAAGCCAAAAATTAACAAAACCAGTTACTAGTGTGTATTGGCGGGGATAGGGGGAGGTGGGAACAAGACAAAAGGATGAAGAGGGAGTGAAAATTTTTTAGAATATTTTTATATAGCCTTGATATTTTGAACCATATTAATGTTTTACATATGCAAAAATATTTAAAACAATAAGGAGAGAAACTACCAAAATTAAATATAAACTTTATTCATTCAACAATGAATATATAATAAAGTTAGTAAGATGGCAAAATAGGTTCTAGTCTTCAAACCACCAGAGACACTGATTTTAATAACCACCCAGAGATGAGAACATATTTTGAGAAGCCCACAAGTCCAATGAGAGATTCCAGCAACCCCATACAGCAAAAACTCTAAGTGAAAAATGTGAAGGGATTAAGCAAAGAAAAAAAAAAACTCACAAACACAAAAAGAAAAAAATCTGAGAGTAGACACATTGATGAGGGTAAGAACAGTTTTGCTTTACTGGCCTTACTCTCCCAAAATAGTGCTGTTCAGTGCCAAGAGTAGCCCCTTCAGCTCATGATTTCTTTCTCCCACAGGGGAACCTAAGAGCAAAGTGAGCGACTGACTGCCCCAGCCTTGTGGGACCCTGCCAAAGACGCTCACTTCTGTCTCACACCATCCCCCCCACCCCACCCAGGACGTGGAGAGGATGAACACAGAAGAACAGGTGCGGAGAGCCAGGAGCCAGGGAAAGGAGTCAGGGCTCAGGCAGAAGGCCTGTGGACCACACCCAGGTCTGAACTGTAGTGTTTTGGGGAGGGGTAATGTGAGTTAAGTGAAACTGTTCTTACCCTCTTCAATGCATATATTTTCAGATATTTTTCTTTTTTAAAAAAATTTTTGATGAGGTTTGTATTTTCTTGCTTAATCTTTTCACCTTTTGCCCTCTGATTTTTTGTTTTATTGGGTTGCTGGAACCTCTCATTAGACTCTTAGGCCTCTAAAAATATTTTCTTATCTCTGGATGGTTATCAAACATTTAAATAAGATGTAACACCAGTCCTTATCAAATTCTTCCAAAAAAAAAAAAAAGACAAAGAAGGGAGCTAGTCAAAATTCAAAATTCATTTCACTAGGCCAGTATTATCACAATAGTAAAGCCAGATCAGGACACTACCAGAAAAAATATATGCATGTATATATGGGTCAGTATCCCTGATGAATGTAGATGCAAAAATCCTCAACAAAACACTAGCACACTAAATTCAACAGCACACTAAAAAGAATATGCTCCGTGACCAAGTAGAATTTACCCCTGGGATGCATGGATATTTCAATATATGCAATCAATAAATGTGATACATCACATTAGTAGAATGAAGGATAAAAATTATATGATAATATGAATAGATTTTGAAAAGCATACATAAAACACTTAAACATAAGGCCTAGAACCATAAAACTCTTAGAAGAGAGCATAGGGGCAAAGCTCCTTGACATTGGTCTTGGCAATGATTTTTGGATATAACACAGGCAACAAAAGCAAAAATCAAAAAATGGGATTACATCAAACTAAAAAGGTTCTGCACAGCAAAGAAAACAATCAACAAAATGAAGAGGCAACCTACAGCACAGTAGAAAATACTAGCAAACCATCTATCTGATAAGAGGTTAATATTTAAAGTATATAAAAAATTATGCAACTCAATTGTAAATAAATAGTAAATAAATAAATAAATAATCTGTTTTTAAATGAATAAAAGGCCTGAATAGACATTTCTCCAAAGAAGACACACAAATCCCAAAAGGTTTATGAAAGGGCACTCAACAGCACTAATCATCAGGGAGATGCAAACCAAAACCACAATGACATATCACCTGACTCTTGTTAGGATGGCCATTATTATTAATATGATTATTATTATTATTTTGTTGATTGATTTTAGAGAAAGAGAGGAAGGTGAGGGGGAAGGATATATATATATATATATATATATATATATATATATATATATATATATATATATATATATAGTTGTTCCACTTATTTATGCATTCATTGACTGATTCTTATTTGTGCCCGGAAGGGGTATGAAGTCAACAACCTTAGCATACCAGTACAATGCTCTAAACAAATGAGCTACCAGCCAGGGCCTAGGACGGCTATTATTTAAAAACAAACAAACAAAAATATGTATGGTGAGGATGTGAGAAAAGGGACTGCTGGTAAAATGTTGGTGGAAATATAAATTGGTACAGCCATTATGGAAAATAGTATGGAGATTCCTCAGAAATAATAAATAGAAATATCACATGATCTAGTAATCTCACCTCTGCCTATTTATCCAAAGGGAATGAAAACACTGACTCAGAAAGATCAGTGCATCCCATGTTCCCTGCAGCATCATTCACAACAGCCAAGACACGGAAACACACTGTGTGCACCATGCACGGATAAAGAAAATGTGTCACGCACATGCACGCACACCGGTGTATTAGTCAGTCATTTATAAAAAAGGAAAAAAGAAGGCAATTTGGTGGATACTCTGAGCCTAAAGACAAAAGGAGCTACAAAGAAATCTTGAATTCTTCTTAGTAAGTTTGTTGTTAGTGATGATAAAAAGTAAGTATTTTTAAACCATTTTAAGTGTATTATATGATTAATCAAGTTAGCAAACAGAGAAAATAAATTTATATAGCTGGGGACCCAGGGTTCTCTCTGTGTGAGACCAGAGACACAAGTAAGGAAAGGCGGACAAATTAGAAGTATCAATAGGAGGGCAAGAGAAAGGAAAAAAATAAACAGAATTGGGAGTGGGGGAATTTCCTAGCTCTTTTTGCAAATAAAGGGTGGGGACCTTAAAACAATGACACTGCAGTAGCCACAAGCATGCCTGGCACCTGATCATGGTTTCTAAATATCCTAAAAACTAGGGTTGCTTAGAATATCACATCTCAGGAATATCACATTTCAGGAATATCTTTTTGGTCCAGTAAGTAAGGAAGTCCTCAAAAATTATGAAAACATGAAAAAAAAAACCTTAGAAGCCAGCTTAAAGGGGCTCCCATTAGCCAAGTCTGAGACGACTTGAATATAAAAGTAAAAAATGATAGTAAATGATTATAACCAATATAATTTTTAAAAACCCATAAGATCATACCATTAATTACTTAAGTTGATAGAATAAAAGCCCTTCTTTATATTAAAATGTCAAGTATAAGTATAGAAAGGCTGATATACTTGCAAAATTTATGATTTAACAAACATCATAGTAAAAGCGATACACACAAGAACCACAGATAGATGCTAAAGCCAGAGTGAAAACTTAATGAAAATAGGATACCTATGTAATCTTATATTATCCCCCCACAGATAAACTAATTTACAAAATAGAAATCATCACTATACAGTGGAGAAACTGATGAACACATTAACCAATCAAATTAACATTGCCATAAGAGAACAAAGTCACACTATGTGCCCCTGATATGAGACACTGTGAGGAACACAACATCACTTGTATCATATTTATGACAAAAATTCATAACTCACTCACAAGAAAACAATCAAGCAAACCTCATTTGGGGAACATTCTACAAAACAACTGGATCCCTTAAAAAAAAATCAATGCATGATTATTTTCTGCTACTGCCTCTTGTGGACTAAAGCGAATCAGAATTCTGTAAAGGGGTCCAGGCGATGCAGTACATAATCAGTCTACCAAGGTAAAACTTAGAAAAATAAAGAGTAGATGTGGAGAAGAGAAGGGAGAAAATGGTGAAATCAGCTACCAAATACCTATAGCAAACATCATTCTTAAAATATTGAAAGCTTTCCCTTTTCACACCAGAAAAATTATGAAATACCTGTTATCACTACTTATATTTAACATTATTCTGAAGATCCCAACCAATGCAATAAGACAAAAAATATATATGTAATAAAATAAAATAGAATACAAAGTAGCAAATAAAACTGTTACTTGCAGAAGATAAGCTTGTAGTAACCAAAGAATCTATAGATAAATTATCAAAAGAAATCATTGAAAATCATTATGCTGTATCTCTTAAACTTATACATAATGTATGTCAAGTTTTAACAATAAAACTATAAAATAAATAAAAATAAGTAAACAAAGAAACTATTTGAGTTTAGCAAGCTTACTTAATTCAATAGCTATATTCAACAATCAATTCTATTTTATATGCCAGTAACACATTAAAGATTATATTTTTTAACAATAAAAAAAATCTGTAAGAGCACCAATATTATGAAAACCTAACAAAACTAAATTTTAAAGGAAACATATCCATAGAGAAGACCTGCTCTACAAGATATCAAGACTTTTTATAAAGCTAAAGTAATTATGAAAGTATGGTATTTTTGTAAAGATTGACAAATAGATCACTGGAATAGAGTAGAGAGCCCTGAGAGATTACATGTACATAAATGTACACTTGACTTATGACAAATGCGTGAGGCATTGAGGAACAACAGCGGTAACTGGTGCTGGGACAATTGGATACTCAAATGGAAAAAATTAAACTTGACCTCAACCTCATACATAACATCTACTAAAAAGTAATAAGCAGAATACAGATGCAAAATATAAATGATAAACAATAAAGTTCCCAGAAGATATTATGAGTCTCTTGATGCCATTAGGTTAAGAAAGACAAATACAATGCAAACACATTTTTTGATAAATGTGACAATGTTAAAAAATAGGAAATACTGTTCATCAAAAAAAAAAAAAACACCATGAAGAAAGCAAAAAAAGGCAAGCCACAGATGTGAGAAGATAGGCTCATATGGACTATGTATACATAACTCTTACAAATAAAAATGTCACACAGCCCAACAGAAAAATGGATGGGAAAAGGCTCATGTATTTCATAAGAAGAGATATTTAAATGGTCAGTACATTTCTGAAAATATGTTCAACTTTACTAACGAAAATGCAAAATGTGGATTAAAACTATATATAAACACCAGATTGGCTAAAATTAAAAAGCCTAAAAATACAAAGTGTTATAAAAAAAAGTGAATATTGGAACTCTTTTCTATGGTAGGAATGAAAATTAGGACAACCGCACTGGAAGATCACTGGAAGAAAGGGTGTTCCGCCTTAAAAATTAAAACCACAGTGAGATACCATTTTGCACCCATGGGACAGAAAAACAGGTCAGTGTCAGGAAGCGTACGTACGGGCACAGACACAGAACAGGGGATGCTACACCAGATTGTGCGGTGTACATCGTTACAGCCACATCAGAGAGCAATGTGGCTATTTTATGTCAGGTTGGTACAAATATACATTATGAACCAAAAATTTTACTTCTGGATAATCTCCATAAGCAAACAAACAATACAACACAATTCTTTTACACCGTACAGAAGGAGCTATGGACAAAGTGCATTTAGCACCATTGTTTTTAATGCTTAATATGTAAATGTTCGTCAACAAGAGAATGGTTTGTGAATTCATACTTCCTTGGATAAATCTGATGAAAATAATGGAAAATGAAACTTTTTACAGAATATATACAATAATGGTTATAAATCATGCAAATAATACCATTGATATATGTATACTTACAATAAAAGTATAATGAACTACATTTGAATAATAAACTCAAATTCAGGACAGTAGATACCTTTGGGATTAAGAGAAGAATATAATGTAGGAAGAGTTCTCAGCATTTGTAATATTTTATTTATTAAAGAGGATGATAGATACAAATGTATGCTTTAAATCATATTTTAATATAAATTAAATATTTCACCATTCATCTTGTTTGAGAGAGGGATGCCAGCCTACAATTGATTTGAAATCCAGAGATGTGGCAGTTGATGAGTAGGCAAGTGGGAGTCACTTTACACCACGAGGGAGGAAGATTCAGGGACAGCAGGTAGCAGGGCCTCCGACAGAATGAACACTTTGATTTGAATAACATGGGCTTCGATGATGAGAGTCTTTCCTAAGATTTGGGAAGTTAAAAAAGAAGGGAAAAATGAAAAGATACTTCATGGTCTCTGTCCCTTCACACTTAGAAGGACATTCTATGGAGAACTTGACCAAGGGGACACTGAAAAAACTTTATGCGCCAAAATCCAGCAGAGCTACGTTTCACATCACTCAAGAAAGTTGCCTTGAAGAACAATGACAAATAAAACTGCTCTGCTCCCGTCAACCTCAGCAAATGTCACGTTTTAGACTGTGCCCTTTTTATTTTGGGTGACAAATATGTTGAGTTTTATTACTGTGATGCATGACTTTTCTAGTCTGCCAAGCACATAATATTTATTTATTTTAGATCTAGCCAGTTGGCAGTGACTTCTGTTCTCTGCACGGCCGACTAAAACTGAGAGTTCCTGCAGACTGGGTCTCTCCCACCCAGACTGGCCCCAAGCATTCCTGCTGTTACTTTGGAATTCTGATCTATCGAGCAAAGTGTCTGGGTCTTTGCTTTCTCCATGTCTAGAGAGTACAGACACATACATGGTTATAATTACATTCACCAACAGGACTTATTGACAATGAAAAAGTAGGTTGAAATTTTATAAAATTTTTATGGGCTGCTTTTGAGATTTAAAATACTCTTTGTTATCGTAAGAAGTAGAGTTTCTTACCTATGTTTTTCGTTCAAAATTTAATTTACTAACTTTGTTACCATAAGAAGTAGAGTTTGTTACCTATGTTTGTTTTCGAAATTTAAATAAGTAATGGTAGACCTGAGAGTTCACCTTTGTATTTTCTATTACAAATAGAAACAGTATTACAAATAGAAAAATCACAAATAGACCAAGTTTTCTCTAGTTCATAGCATATCCAGATTTCAGCAAAGCATCTGACCAAATATCTTATGATATATTTGTGGCTAAAACAGAGATCTATGCACTGGAGAGCTAGTGCAGCTAAGATCACTAACTGGTTGTGTACCAGTGACTAGTAATGAAGGGATGATACCTTAAAAGGCAGGTTGATCTCAAGTTATTGGCCTAAGTAATATCCCACCCCCACAGCCCTGCACTATAAAATGATTAAACTCTAGTACCCCTAAAGCAGGACATTGATGATGTATTAATTATGTGGATCTAACATGCATGTGAAAATAGGGTGATTTCTACCACAGGTGAGAAAAACCAGAATCCAAAGTGCTTTGTACTAAAAAAAAATGATAGCACTCATATAGCACAATGAAATTTGATTAGGGATAAATACAAATCCATCTATCCATCACATATGCATTTCCCACTTACTAAACACCGCACTGATATTGAGGAAAGCCCTTATCTGTACAGATGACATTGTCTTCCCAGTAGAGGCACATCCACAGGTGGGCCTGTTCTAATCAAGTGACCCCTTTCAGAGAAGATCTAGAGATATGAGCTGCTCTCCTGCTAGCCTTGAAGAAACAGTCACACTGTGACATACCTATGAAAATAGGAGCTGAGGGCCCTGGCTGGTGTAGCTCAGTGGATTGAGCGCGGGCTGGGAACCAAAGGGTCCCGGTTCGATTCCCCGTCAGGGCACATGCCTGGGTTGCAGGCCAGGTCCCTGTGAGGGCCATGTGAGAGGCAACCATACATTGCTGTTTCTCTCCCTCTCTGTCTCCCTCCCTTCACCTCTCTCTAAAAATAAATTTTATGAGGGACACAGGCTACAACCACAAGGAACTGAGTTCTCCCAACTTCTTGAATGATCACAGAAGAGGATCTGAGCCTCAGATGAGACCAAAGCCCCAGTAGACACATTAATCACAGCCCTGTAAAAGATCCTGAGCAGAGTACCCAGCTAAGCCAGTCCCAGGCTCCTGATCCACAGAACCTGTAAGTTACTAAATGTGTTAAGTAAAACACATGCGCACACACACACACGCAATTTGAAGCCATTCTGTAAGGAGAAAGGAAGGAGTGACAAGCCCACGAAGCTAGGGGCATGCCATCAGAAAGTCAGCAGCATTAGAGAACATTCACTGCTCTGAGTGGGACACTGTGAGTAGTGCAGGAGTTGGTACAGAAGCAATCGAGCTTGCTTCCTATGTCCTTAAGAGCTGCTGAGTGGCTGCTGGAATGAATGATTGGGGGGTGGGGGCGTTCAGAGCATCTTCCAGGCAAAAGGAAATATTTAAAGAGGCTCATATTGTGGTAACAGCATCAGTTCTGCATATGATTGTATTTAGGGGACTTTTTAGAAAAAACGATGCTCTAAACAAGGTGGAGGGGTGTGTGTGTGCATGTGGTGTGTGGAGAAACTTACTGGACCTTTATAATTGTACTGAAACGCACAGTGAAGAAGAGGAAGAGGAGTAAGGTCAGAGGTGCAGTATATAGAAAGCAATATACATGTGCTCTACACCAAAGAAGCAACAGTTTTTTTGTAGAGACATATCTAAAATTGGAATGCACAACACCATATTTTAAAATGATTTCAAATACAGTTGCCCCATGATCTTGTGAAATAGCAGTCACTGGGGGGAAATTTTTGATCTAACTATACATATATAGAAAAGTACCCATATCACTGGATACAAGCAGCCTGAGGGATTTTCCCAAAGCAAATGACCGTGTAAATTATGCCCAGCTCAAGAGGACCCTCGGCAGCATCCCAGGGGCCCCGCAGCCCCGGACGTCGCTCCCGTCCCTTCCCCTCATCAAAGTAACAACTACTCTGACTCCTTACAACACACCTGCGTTTCGGCGTAGGTTTTCCACTTTTATGTTAAAGATGAGGAAAGCGGGTGCAGAAAGCAGCCGTGACCTTGCCACTGTCACATAATTCTCCAGCCAGCCAGTCCCAGGTCTCCTGCTACCCGGCCCAGCATCCTGTCTTCTATCCTGCACGGCTACCTTTTCCTTCAGTTTCCTGGAAAAGACAAGTGATTCCTGTACCCTACCTTTTGTCCATAAATATTTAATACTGAAAAGCATCCTCAGTGATGAATCTGAACATGGATGTCCAAGTACGGTTTTTATAAGAATCTTTCTACTCTTTGTTATAAATGACTTATATTGAAAAAATTTAAATGTCTTACCAATTTTTAGTCCTTTTGTCACACAGTTAAATAATTATACTCATGTCATCTTTTGAATACACATGTTGCTAATATGTTTTTATTCTTATCTTGGTAAAATAAATCAAAGGAGATTATTCGATCTTTTTACAGGAGAAAGATTTCCAAGCGAGTAGCTAGAAGGAAACATAAAACAGTGTGATTCTGATAACTACTAGCTAATAATAAAGTTACCAGTCTCAATAAAGAAACAACCCATTTCTTCAAAAAAGTGAATGCAATTAAATTATCAACCTCTCTTCCTTTTTTCTAATTAGCCAATCTTGAAATTAGTTGATCTTACTCTCCAGTTTTCTTTTGACTTAAAGAAAAAGAATTTGTTATAACACTAAAGACTTTTTAGAGTTTTCACCTTACAACTTCCAAATACAATAGATAGATTAAGCTTGGTCCAAAAATTACTTTGAAAAACCAAAATATG
Organism: Micronycteris hirsuta; assembly: GCA_004026765.1. NCBI lineage: Eukaryota > Metazoa > Chordata > Mammalia > Chiroptera > Phyllostomidae > Micronycteris > Micronycteris hirsuta. The sequence goes on from PVJI01003961.1 coordinate 96,064, forward strand.
TTGTTTAATGCAGAGCAACTCCAGTACTAAACTCGGTATGTTGATCAGCAGATCAGAATCCATATAAGGGTAGCTTTTTTTTTTTAAAGATTTTATTTATTTATTTTCAGAGAGAGGAGAAGGGAGGGAGAAAGAGCAATGTATGGTTGCCTCTCACATGGCCCTCACTGGGGATCTGGCCCGCAACCCAGGCATGTGCCCCGACTGGGAATCGAACCGGGACCCTCCGGTTCCCAGCCCGCGCTCAATCCACTGAGCTACACCAGCCGGGTGGGGTAGCTTTTTGAAAGAGAAACGATGGCTCTTCTGCTAGCGTGTTCCCTGTAACTGCAGGTAGCGAGCCCACAATAGCTGGACTGCTAAAATGAGGCCTGGGAAAAAAATCTCATCCCTATCAGAGTGGGTAAGAAAAGCTCCCCTTCCTCTTTAATGTCAGCATTAGAAAGCGCCTGGAAAACAGAGAGTAAAAACAACTTCTGAATGAGATGATATAGAAACACCATTCTTAGTACTGCACTGAATTATTCAAAAACATAATGAAATTCCAGGAAACATCAGATGCTGCAGGTACACGAAAATAATTTTGTTTTTATAACCAATTTCAGGCAGATAAATACTAGAATCCTTTCCAATTTCTCCCTATGAAACTGAAGTGTCACCAAGATTTACAGCCCCTCAAGTTCCCTTTTCAGAGGAACATTCATTTACATAAACAGATAATCCTAGATAAAATTTTCCATTAGACAAAGGTGAAATGGATCAATTTTCTCTGCCAAGACAAATCTTAAATCTTGCACAGATAGGGTCATTATTACACCAGCCCCATTTCAGAAATAATGTATTTTTTAAAAATCAGCCGATAGCAGCCATTTCCAGCTTTCCAATTATCTTTAAGAAAAGCTTATTCTGTGGACAATAAAGCACATTACTGCACAATATGATACAGTCCATAAAGATCACAATGTTTTATGAAAGGTTAAAGAAAGCTCAGCACATTTAGGGGAATGTCATAACCCACAAAGTCTTTCAAGACTTAGCTGAAGCCGCGGGCATGCCGTGCAAATACTGTCCTGGGCAAAGCAGCATTCCTTTCTCAGTATCAAAACAGCGAAGGAGAAAGCATATGCCAGCATGACTCTATTACCAGTCCTGGGTATCCTACAGATAAGATGGGAGAGGAAATCAAATCATAAGAAACCTCTCTCCTCATTTTGAAGCAACTGTCGTAGGAGAGTTATGTGCTGGCAAGAAGGCAACTCTATTTTCTTGGTGCCCAGTGGTCCGCCTTCTTGTTTTCTCTTCAAGCGACTTTTCCATGCTGTTTCATTAATAGTAATAAAGCTATACAGAGAATTTTTTAAAAGGTCTCTGATTTTTTTCTCATTCTTTGTAAAATGCCCTACCAGCTATAAGCAACTAAAGAGCAAGTGATGGGTGCAGTGATAGTCACTGGTTTAATTAAGTAAAAGAAGTAAAAACTTAGACAGCCAATATAAAATGGCTTCAGTATAAGAGTAGGGAGATTTGGAGATCAGTCCGCACATTCTTCTGTACTGATAATCAATCGGATGAAACAGTTTCAGAGGCCAATGCTCCCTTATGAGATTTAAAGAGGAAGAATTCACTCCATAGAGAATATTGATCATCGGTTATTGGCATGGCTACAAAAGGGACAGGGGACACAGGGGACTCAGTCTCAGTCCCTCAAGGCATTTACAGAGATCGCAGAGGGCGGGGGGTGTCCTACATAAAGAGCTGTCAAATTGAGATTAAAATTAGAATGTAGAACAGGACGGGAGATGATCCAGTCAGATTTACTCAGTTCATAAGGACCCTAAAAGACAACATCACCCTGCAAGCACCCAAAATTATAGTCTAAGGGAAATAAAGGCTTTGAAGAAGCTTCAGATAGCCACTGATCGCTCAGCCACCGAAAGCCACTGAAAGCCACTGAAAGTCACTGAAAACAGTCCACATTTTCCAGGGTTAGGAAAAATAGCTGCGCCTGTTAAATACAATGAAAAAAGAAAAGAAGTGGTATAGGAGAATCCACCTAAGTTTTTATTTTATAAACTTGGTTTTTAAATAAAATTTAGTTCTTTTATATCAAATACAGGCTTCTAGATTATATAACTAAAACTAGATTAAGTTTAGAAAATAAATTACCCTTGACATCATCATAATCCAGTCAGATACTTACACTTTTTGAATATTCTATTTAGAAGAAACAGCGGAGGCTGAGCCAAATACGTTCAATTTATTCTTCAAATCGAGTAGATCACTTAAGAGATGTGTCTCAGTCTGTCCGAGCTGCTATGACAAAGTACCACAGACTAGATGGCACACAAATAATAGAAACTTATTTCTCACCGTCTGGGGACTGGAAGTCTGAGATGGTCAGGGGAGGGCCCTCTCCCAGGTCCCAGTCTCCTCACAGTGTCCTCACTGGGAAGCTCTGTGGAGCCTGGAGCCTCTTTGATAAGGATGTTAATCTCATTCCTGAGGGATCTGCCTTCATGACTTAATTACCTCTCAAAGGCCTATCTAATGCTATCACATTGTGCATTAGGATGTGGAAGGTATTTGGTGGGGCCACAAACATATAGACCATAGCAACACAGGAGAAGAAACTGGAGAGAAGAAAAATTTCTTTGTTCTTTATTTCCAAAAGGCCACAGTTTCTATACGATGAGTCAAAATAGCAAGGGACAAAGAATGAAGATCCTCAGTTGTTTGGATGACAGAGATTTATAGATGAAAAGATGAGATTAAATTGCATATTTCTGGGGCTGAACCAGTTAGACTGAAAAGATAAACGTTTTCTCCTGATTGAACATTCTCATGTAGCACTGGAGAGAGGAAACCAAAACACCAGCAGTTCCCTCCAAAAGTTGTCCACACTGAACTTCTTACTGATACTAACCCTCCTTCATCCTCCCTCCCTTCTGTTTTTCACCTCCCCAGAAGAAGGAACGTCAGGGGAAAGTCCAGAAGAAATGCCCCTTCCATGGCCATGTAACCAGTGGACAGAGAGCAAAATACTTAGTAGGAATAGAAAATAGGAGTCCTCAGTCATGTAATGAGATGCGAACAATACTTTTATACTTACTATTGGTACGGACGGTTTGGGAACAGAACTCATTGGTGAGTACTTGGAAGATGAACTCCCAGGGTGTCAGGCTGTGCTCTGAATAAGACAAGCAGAGAAATGTGTTTGTTTTTCCAAAGATGGAGGGGTTTGGAGGAGCCAGACTAAGAGGAAAGCAGGTGGAGCCCTGAAAAGGGATGCAAGGTACACGAAATGATTTGTCAGTCTTCCAATTTTTTTAGTAAGGCCCACAAAATACTCACCATATATTTGATGTAAGTAGATTTCACATAGAAACCAGTAAAAGAGCAAAACAGTAACTTGAAGTGAAAATACTGAAGGTACCTTAACTGCAGGACTGTGAACCATGAGCCAACGGCATCAGAAGAAATCACCCATAATGCCTCAGCGCTAACGGGCAGTGGCACTGGAGCTGGGAGGCAGTCCCCCCTGGTTCCCCAGGCTGGAGACACCCCGGCTGTCGGTTTTCTAAGCTGCCTTTTGTTCTCATGGGATCTTTACAAGATAAGTCAATAGGCAAAATAAATAAGGAACCTGTGGTACCACTTTTACAAGCACACTTTTCTGAGTACAAGTGCACCTCAAATGTCATTTTAACTTTTTATGTGCATGTAAATAGCTATTATTTCAGCTGCTGGAATATTAGTCATAACATCTAACGATGTGGAGATTGTTGCCTTATAAAACTCACAGCTGGGTAGCTACATGGCTCAAGGCAAAAGCCTATTTTAAAATCCATTGCTTTAGGAGGAGAATGTTTATTAAAACATTATATCTATTAAAAAAATATGATGCATCATTGGTCATTCTCTGTGTTGCAGTGCCAGCCACAGTTTTTCCAGCAAGGCTTTTTGAGTTGATACCTGAAAACCTGGCAAGGTCCTTGGCCTCATAATTTACCAGCCCATCAGAAAATAAATAAATCTCAATAACCAGAGAGTAAATCACCAAAGGTGCCTGCGCAGCAGCCCGTAAGCTCATGTTTACACAGGCTGCGTGGGGGTAGCTGTGGCCGCCAGTCAAATGCTTCTAAGCTGGTAGGGAAGTGAATGTTCAAAAGGAATAAATGCTTGATCTCCCTGTAACAGAAGTTAAATGAATTAATAATAAAGAGATAGGGGATGAGGCTGATATTTGTGAAATATAGACATGAGATGGGGAAAAAAGGAACGGCTAACAACTAGGTGGCAAGGGCCAAATAAACAATCAAATAAGGCTGGTAATTTTACGTAACTAGACTAGAATCTACCTTCAGGTCTCAAATGCTACTTAAGTTATAGAAAAGAATAGATTTTTCATCACCTTCACAGCAACAAACTAAGAATAACTTGCAGGGGTAAAGAACTTATGAAACTCCTGCTTTTTTTAAATGTGCCATCGGCCCAATCCTGCTGCCTACTTTTGTTTAAAAAGTTTACTTAATCTGGCCTGGCTGGTGTAGCTCAGTGGATTGAGTGTGGGCTGGGAACCAAAAGGTCCCGGTTCGATTCCCGGTCAGGGCACACGCCTGGGTTGCGGGCCAGGTCCCCAGTGAGGGCCATGTGACAGGCAACCATACATTGCTCTTTTTCCCTCCCTTCTCCTCTCTTTAAAAAATAAATAAATAAAATCTTAAAAAAAAAAGTTTACTTTATGTATTTTCTATCACAAAAAATAAATATTTGATAAAAATACACATTGGGTCTGGACCCAGTAGAAGTTCCATAAACATGTCACACTGAATCTAAGTCCTTTAATTGCATTTACCTTCTTTTCTGCTACCCAACCTTGCACAATTATTTTGCGTAATACTATTTCCATCAGAGTAGACAAAGGCAGAGATGAAAATGTTCAAAGAAGGTGAATGTGATAAGGCATGTGAACATGTTTTTCAAAAGAGTCAAAATCTGAGATTTAACAGAGGCTTATCTCTGATTTTTAACCATCTTAATTCTTTATTTTTCACCCTCATGGGGATGTAAAATCAATGAAAAGGGTCATTACTAGGAAGTGTAACTAAGTAATTAAGCAAGTAACTTTGCTTAAGTTAACTTGCTTAATTTAAGTAACTTTGGCTAAGCCAATGGCCTAGAACCTGTAGATCTGCCTTTCTGGAATCCAATCCTGTGCTCCACTTCTGTCCTCCCTTTCTCCGCCCTTACTCATTCACTAGCCTGCAGGGCAGCTCTGGTGCTCCGCCCAGCACCCTGCTTCAGGGCTGAGCGACTCATCAACCTGGCTGTCTGGGTGGGTCACACCTGAGACCCTTCTACGGAACTGCCAGTAGGGGAAGGCAGCTGCCTCACCCCGGCATCAAGCAAACTCCCCTGGGGCAGCCACATACCCAGTGACGTGTCAATGTGGAGGTACAAAAGCTCAGTCCCCTCACCTCAATCCAGGACATGTTTGAAGAGCTTTTCAAGCTTCAGAGCTTCGTACTGGGTCAGCTCTGTTGCATGTATGTCTGTTGCGACCGTATCACAGTTCCACTCTCCTGCCCAATCCTGCTTCCCAAACGAGTGTGCACAGATATCTGGCTCGAAGTCAACGTCCCAGAACCTGCCCTAAATTGGGTCCCTCAACTTACAGCAAAATTTGAATGGAAACCTAAAGAGAAAAAGCTTCATTAAGAACCTCCCATTGTCCATCTATTGCCACATTTTTGTCCATGACCCCTCCCTACTGCCCCACCTACAAGGCACCCCACTGCTAACAGCCACCTATTGTACATTCACTGAGGGAGAGAAATCATAATGAGCTTTATAGAAAAGTGGGACTTGAGAATGGAGATGTGGAATAATGCAGTAGCATAGCAAAATATATTGATACCATCTCATTCAACATTCATTGGGCTTTCTGGGGGTAATCTTTTTCATATTTGTGGAGCAGGAAGAAGAAATAGAACTGAAAATAAAAGCTAATGAAGATTCCCAACAGGAAATAGACAAAATCTAACCAATTTCCACCTCAGTAAATCAGCACCTTGAATGAAGCTGTTTGCTGTAGCCCACCCGGGACCCCCATCCCTGGAACTTCCAAAGCTTTCACACGTCCAAGGGTTAAAAGGCCCAGGTCTCCTCCACTCACCAAGTCCTTCTTCCAGCTGCCAGGTCATTATAGGTAGAGTTATCCTCCCATCCTTACAGTAGTTCATCCAAAGTGATTTGGAGAAAGAACCTCAAAATGTAAGAGTTTTTACTTTGGTCACCATGACATATTACTTTCCTACAGCTGCTGTACCAAATTACTGCAAATATAGTGGCTCGAAACAATGGAGGCTTGCTGCGCCATGCTGTAGTTCCGAAGTCCAAAATGGGTCTCACAGCCTAAAGTCAAGGTGGTAGTAATGTGGTGCCTTTTCTGGATCACTAGGAAACAGTCCAATTCCTACCTCTTCCAGCTTCTAACAGCTGCCCACATCCCCTGGATCGTGGGTCCATCCTCCATCTTCACGGCCAGCAGTGTGGCATCTTCAAACCTCTCTCTCTGCCTCCATCATCACATTACCATTTTCTTCCTTTGACCCTCCTCGCTCCTTCTTACAAAGTCCTTTAGGATCATATTGCCCTCACTGGATAATCCAGGACAATCTCTTCAACTCAAAATGCTTAATCACGTCTACAAAGTCTCTTTTATAAAATATGTAAGTTAACATATGCACAGGTTCCAGGCATTAAGACAAGGACATCTTGGGGGAGGAAGAGGCATTATTTAGCCTATCACACATGACTATTCATTTTTGCAAGGAAATAGAAAGAACGATCTAAATCCTCTAGGAGAACTAGTTTTAAAGTTCAAATCACAGTCCCAACGCATACGTATTGGCTCAGTCTCTTCTCCCCAGCGCTATAGCTACATAATCAAATATCATTGTGGTGATAGAAGTTCGTCCGCTCAGCAGCCTGGATTCTGCTAACTCAGCTGGGAGCCTACACATTGAATTAAGTTGTATTTGTGGAAATCTTTCCCAGGTTTACAGGGGCAGAGAGCTAGAACCACAAACTTCTTTTGGACAGGCAAAAACTAACCCAACTTTCTGACTAAAAGTACAAATATTTTGATGCATAGTTCAAGAATCAAAGAAAATGGAATTACAGAATTTGATAATTAGAAAGAAGGAAGGAAAAGGAGGAGGGAAAAAAGGACAATGATTTTGACATCCATCCGGTACCAGAGATCACACAAGTCACTTTGCTACATATTATGCTGCGTCATCCTGACAAATACCCTGAGTGATAAGGGCGTTGGCCCCATTTTTATAAATCAGAAAACCAAAGTTCAGAGAGATCTGGTATATCCACTCAAGATCAGAAACCTAGTACAGTCAGCACTTGATTAATGAGGATGGTTGGGGAGAAGAAAGAAAGCCCTATGTAATCCAAAACCCTGATTAAATAAACACTAGCCAGAACCTGGTACCAAATGAATTAACACAGACATATTTTCTTGTAAATATATTTAATACTTAGGAACACATTTACCACACCCCAGATGTCCAAAAGTGTGAAAATGTTCCTAGCACAATTCATTAGGAACACTAAACACCACGTGTCACTTGAGAAACTGCTAAAAGCTTGCTAGAAAACTAATTTTCACTTGCTTCTTAGTTAATCTCTTTTTTTAATGCTATAACAAAACCAAGTTGGCAGAGAAGCAGCATCAGTACTTCAGCTTTCCTTCTTCCTTTCCTTCCTCACAGAATTTCTTTGTAGTGCTTGAATCCACAGCCCTCCAAACTCCCTTTTTCCCTTGCATCGAGCACCCTAGAGCGTGCCCTTTAAGGGCCCATTGACTCAGGCAGGGCTCAAAACTAACCTGACTCTCCAGCTGGAGGGGTCTGATTGTTACCAGGCAGCTGCAAGCAATGAAAGTCTTCAGATATGTGGATGTCTGGAGTGATTTGAGGTTACATTTATATTTATGTACTTTTAATGTGCTTCCTATAATTCAGAAAAACAAGAACACAACACCAAACAACTGAGACTTGACCATGACTAAGAAGCTGGGATAGGAACTTAGCTTTCCCGGATTCCCACGCCTCTTCCGCTTAGCAGCTATTGCCTAAAAAGCAGGAAACACCGCAGACATGCGTTTAATGGTTCACTTGAAGCCATATAAAAACACAAAATCATCTTTTAATTACGCAACTAAATAGGATCTGAAAGTTGTATGAAGTGAATTTTTACTAAAAGAACCACAGGTTGCCATTTACTTTGAAGACATCTACGGAGATGTGTTCCTCAGCAAGTCCTACCAGTGAGCGTGCCCCCTGCCTGGAGTGCTTCTCCAGCTCCTCTGCCACCCACCCCTCTCTATCACACACACATGGACGCATGCACGCACACGCACGTGCTCACGCACATGCACAAACACACCATCACCTGGCTGGTTCTTTTCACACCTCCTTGTCGCTTCATCAGACAAGGTTCCAGACTTTCCAGACCGGCTTCAAGCCCTCCTCACCCTCTCATTGTCTCTGAAGCTGTTATCACAATTGTCCATTGACTTATTTGTTACTAGACTAGGATAGTATTTAGGTGCCAGATTCTGGAACCAGTTTTCCTGGGTTCAAATGTCAGCTCTGTCACTTACTACCTGCAGGATCTTAAGCAAATTTCTTAACCTTCTGTATCTCCGTTTCTTCATCTGCAAACTGGAGATCCACCTCCAAGGACTGTCTGGTAGAATATGTGAGATAATAAAAGTAAAGCATTAGGAAAAGTATCAGGCACCTGATATTCCATACCAGTGTGTGCTATTACTATTCATGAGCTGTTGATCTTCCTTCACTATACCGTAAGGTGCACAAGGGCTAGAGCTGTTTCTCAGTGTCCCCCGCTACTCTTCCCGCACCTACATCTATGCTCAATAAATAGTTTTAGAATAAATACACCGGTGAAATCTGAGAGTCTCCCTGCCATCACTGAATCTGTCTACCTCGTTCACGGACTCAGCCACCTTCACGACTGTCGGTCAGCACTGCTGAAGCTGCCGGCACCACCGCTGCCCAGCGCCTTTCCTGACGCTTTCAGGCATCTTCAATTCAAACAGCTGTGGCTACTTTTCAGGAAAAAAGGGTGGTAGTTCTAAAATAAAGTCATTCCAGCAACAGCAATGCAACAGATGTTTTGTCGATTCCACTTTCATTTCAATGGTAATAAAAAGCCCTGGCTAAGCTTAGCTGACAATAAAGAAGGCAGGAGTTTAAGCCTGGAAAGGAACAAAGACTACAGAAATCCAGCAAAGACAAGTTCACAGCCAGTACGCGCCAACAAGGTGCTAAATAATAATAACAGTAATAATAAAGAAAACAATGGCAGCACTGAGACGCTTTCTAGGGAGGCAACATAGCACAGATGTCAGGAGCACAAGCTCCAGATGCCGACGCCCTGGCTCCCCAGCCCAGCTCTGCCACTTCACCAGCTGTGCGATGCCAGCAAGTTTCTCAACTATGCGTTTCAGCTTCCTCACCTGAAAAATCAGGGCCAGAATCGTACCAGTCTCCTAGTGTTACCATAGGAATTTATTTAATTAATTTTTTACTATAATATGACTTCTGATGAGGCTATTTTATTTATGTGGAACTCTGAAACTGATTGCTATGGTATACAAGACTACAAGTTTTTATGAAGGGAACATTTTTAGAAGTAGATAAAGACTTAATTACCTCCTGTTAAGAACCGGGAACAGAGAGTGGTGCATTAACAGTACTCAGTAAACGTTGGTTATTTTTGTTGATTCCAGGCACGTTATGACTGCCAAGTGGACACGTGTTACGTGGAGCACCTGGTGCTGGACAGTGGCCGTGGTTCAACAAAGGCCCACGACGGATATCGGGATGCAGACGTTCATTACACAGAAGTCCTAGAGGAAGCACACAACAGGCCTTGAGGGAGGTCAAGGCAGCGTAGCAGGCAGAGAAAGAGCTATAGGACCTGGGCACATGCCTTTATTAGGGTCTGTGGTTGAAGGACCTTGGGGTTCCTGGAATAAGGCCAGATTGGTCAGTTCAAACCAAAAAGACTTGGGGTGTTGGGAGCTGCATGTGGGTCTTCCCTAAAGGCGGCACAAGTGAAGACCCAAGTAGGCAGGGGAACTGTTGATCACAGGGCTGTTGGGGACGTCACATCAGACACTTATGTTTGCTTATGCCTCTTGCATGAGGGGACTGGTGTTATTTCAAAGCCCTCACAGACCACTTGGGCAAACAAAGTGAACGTGAGGCAGCCATGCAGTGGAGTAGCTTAGCTAACTCTTGAAAAAGTTTTATAATCATTACCTCCGAGGACCAGTGAAAGAGCATGCATGTTGTATAGACGTACACACGATGTGCAAGGATCTTTGCTCCCCCATCGCACAGTATCACTACCTGCACTTCGATACGGTGGGCACGCACTCTCTGTGCAGTCCCTGTCTGGGGCTCCGGCACAAACCCGAGGGTCCTGCTCGTTGCTCTGCCCCTCAACGTGACGATTAGCATGGTGAAGGCAGGCATCTGGCATCGAGCCAGGCCTCACCCCTGTCTCTCCAATGCACAGCATGGCATGTGGCCTCAGCTCTCCTTCTCAGCTGAGGTTTTCCTACGAGATTATGAGCTTCCTATTCAGGTTTCCTAATAAACATATAAATACCCATCCTTCATCCATCTTCTAAACTGATTTAGTTTACATCGGACTTGAATATACCTGCAGATCTATACAGTCCTATGGACTCCTGTTTAAAAGACATATTCCAATCTTTAAACTTATTTTTAAAACTCAAGTAATTTTATAAAAATTAGAACTTATCAAAATTTATAAAATTGGATCCAATGCTCTCATTCAAATTTCTTTCACTGATTCAACAACAACCCACTCAGTACCCAGTACACTAGGTACTTTGCTAGGCACTGAACATGCCATGATAACCAAATACAGGCTTGACCACTGGCCACACATAGCTCAAAAGCCACCTAGTGAGGTGGGCAAGGTGGGTTCAGAGAAGCAGCTTATCCAGGGCTACGCAGACAGTAGAAAGTAGAACTGTGCCTAAAAACCCTGCTTCTGACTTTAATTTTTGTAATTATTCAAGAAATTTGGAATTTAGAAATTATGGAGATGATTGCTCATACCTGACTAGGGGAAAAGACAAATAATTCATAAAAATCATTGTTTTGTTAACCCACCAAGAAGGCTAAGAACACACATCAAGCTAAATTAAAATCTAAAAGCTATGATCCCATTCTGAGAAAGAGGAGGCCAGTGAATGCCTTCATCCGTGGTGAAGTATAGCAGGAGACAGAATGCACCATAGCGGGGAAAAGGAATGAACTGCGAATCTTAAAGAACTGCTACCATCTGTGAACGGACTGGCTTGACCGCTGGAATCCTGAGACACCCCAACCGCAGAACGAGGTTGCATTTACCTGCCAATGCTTTACCATAGGTCTTCATCAAAAATACAAAAAAATGCTACACTGAAGATTGGGGAAAAGTTAGAAAATCAGAGAGATATCTCTGCAGCATATGAGGACATCTGTAAGTGTAAAACAGCATCCCGGTGAAGGCTGGGGTCAAGGAAGAGAAGAATGGGATTAAATCATCTGAGAAAGTCTGGGTTTACACCTAGGTCAAGACAGTTGTGCCCAAAGCCAGAAATGAGGCAGGAGAGTGGAGTGAACTTCCTCAAGGCATCACGGACTTGTGTTAAACGCAAGAACTAGGTGCCAAAAGCTGGAGATTGAGCCTCAGGATGAAGAAAGACCTCCTGCAGTGAATCAAGTCAGGATGAGGAAAACAAAGGGAATTCTCTAGCAACCAAAATAGACTGGAAGCATAAAGAGATCTCTAAATTCTTGCCAGTCCTCAGATTACATGCCCTAATGATGGAAAAGTCCTGATTCTATCCTCAAAATATCTGAAGTCAGTGGTAAACTAAGTCTAACTAAAGTTGAAACCATACCCACACACATCAATATACATTAAACTCACTTAATCTTCCCCAAATAGGACCGACAGAGAAAGGGCGTGCCCTTTTCTTGGGTAACTATTTACTTCAATCTGTATTTAATTTTTTACTAACAATTGGTCAACATACAATAAAAAAAAATATGAGCCACACAAAGAAGAAAATGTGAGCAGTAATCAAATGAGAAAATAATTAATAGAATGAGACGCTAGAAAAGCCAGATGCTAAAATTTTCAGAAATAATTTTACCATAATTATAACTATGTCAGAATTTAGTGGAAAAATTGGGCAACATGCATGGATTGACGAAGAACTTTAGAAGAGAAAGGGAAATTATAAAAAGGAATCAAATTGAAATGCCGTAAATTAAAAATATAATATCAACAACAAAAAATACATTTATGAGCTTAACAGTAGATATTAATACCATAGAAAAGAAAGCAGTAGATTTAAAGAAATGCCATTATGTAAAGTGAATTTAAAATGAAAAAAATAGTGGAAAATTTGGCATAGAGAATCCATGATCTGTGGGACAATATTGAACATTTAACTGAATCTGTTAGGGATATAAAATGAGTAAGAAATATTTGAGATCATGATGACAAGAATTTTTAAAAATTGATGAGAAGCATCGAACAGCCATTGTACTTACCTGCAAAGAGGATGTACACACAAACATGTGACACCTATGTGCACCATAGCCACACTGCTCAGAGACATCGAAAAATAAATTAATATACATCCACTTCTGGCCACAATGGAGTGAATTTATCTTCCTGCCTGAAACAAACAAAATACACAAAAAATATACAAAGTAATGGTTTGAAAGTCACTGGACATCAGGCAATGAAAAATAAGGATTCCTAGAGACGGAGTCAGGGTTTGGGGTGAGGCAAGCCCTAGACTGAACTATTTTAAGGCTCTGAGAGTTTCTAGGGAAAAGGATCCTGGGCAGAGCTCCAGAGACACCCTGAATTGGGGAGACAGCGTTGACAGTCCAGTAATATCGAGGCAGCAAGAGTTTGTTGCAGAATACCAGAGAAGAGAAAACGGCAAAAAAGAAAACCTAATAGTGTTGCAACGGGTCCTCCTTGTGTACTCGGCAAAGCACTGATCATCACAGACGTGCGAGGAAAGTGTCCAAGGCAAGGGAAAGATAAATCACACAGACACGGGAGTGCCTAGCCCTCACACTGGCCTGGTAAGAGGGCCTTTTCCCACCGTTTAAACCTACAATTACATAGGGGTGAGCAAGGTACAGGGAGGTTCAAGGAAAGGGCAATGGAAAACTTTGAGGACAATGTATTTCTACATTTGCAACAAACAAGAAGTAAAAACTTAGAAAGTAGTTCATGCACAATAGCATCAAGCAATGCAAAATACCTAAGGACAACTTTAATAAAAGCCATGTAAGACTTCGATTCTTAAAACTACAAAACACTTCAGATGAAAGTTAAAGATTTCATAGAGAGATATAACATGTGCATAGATTTCAATTTTCAAATCAACATTATCTATTCTCTCCAAATTGATCAATACAAACCCTATTGAAGTTCAGCAGTCTTTTGTGAAGAAGAAATTGATTCAAAAATGTATATGGAAATAGAGATGCAAATGACCTAGATTATACAAATAGTGCCTTAAAAGAACAAAGTTGGAGGACTTACACGACCTGAATGCTACCAAGGCAGTGTGCTATTGGCTTAAGGGTAACAGGGACAAACAGAATAGACAGTTCAGAAACACACCCACGCCTATGTGGTCAACTGATTATCAACCAAGCCACCAAAAAAAAAATCTTTTTGCAAATAGTACTAGAGTGACTGGATATCCATTCAGGGAAAAAAATTAACCTCAACTCCTACCTCAAACCATGCACAAAAACTAATGTGAGATGTAACACAGACCTCCACACAAATGCAAGGACCATAAAGTAAATAGAACAAATCATTAGATAATATTTTCAAGAATTTAAACTTGGTAAAGATTTTACAAAGAGAACAAATAAAATTGATAACCATGAAAAAGAATATCTTTTGCCCTGGCTGGTGTAGCTCAGTGGATTGAGTGCAGGCTGGGAACCAAAGGGTCGTCGGTTCAATTCCCAGTCAGGGCACATGCCTGGGTTGCGGGCCAGGTCCCCGTGAGGGCCATGTGAGAGGCAACCATACATTGCTGTTTCTCTCCCTCTCTGTCTCCCTCCCTTCCCCTCTCTCTATAAATAAATAAAATCTTTTTAAAAAAACCCTGAGAATTGTCAACATATTTAAAAAAAAAGAAAAGAATATCTTTTTAAAAGTTTCTTTACTCCCTTCTCCAACACAAAAGCTTTTTGTATGTAGCCCGGCTGGTGTAGCTCAGTGGATTGAGCGCGGGCTGGGAACCAGAGGGTCCTGGTTCGATTCCCAGTCGGGGCACATGCCTGGGTTGCGGGCCAGGTCCCCAATGAGGGCCATGTGAGAGGCAACCATACATTGCTCTTTCTCCCTCCCTTCTCCTCTCTCTGAAAATAAATAAATAAAATCTTTAAAAAAAAAAAAAAAAAAGCTTTTTGTATGTAATTGCTGATGCCGGTGACGGTGATGTCAAAGATGTGCTTGGTGGCGGAGGAGGCGGCAGCAGTTGTGGTGGCTGCAGCGCCAGTGGCGGAGGAGGAAGTGCTAGTGCAGTGCTAGCAGAGGATGAAAGAGTAGAAGAGGAAAAAGAAAAGAAAGAAGATAAGACTTTACCTATCCCTTTACTTACCGACAAATATGAACAATTCCAGTTTTCATTATTGCAAACCATGCTACAATGAATAGTCTTCTACATGTCTCCTTGTGTACATGAGCTAGTCTATCTTTAGAGAAGAAAAGTAGAATTTGATAGTCACAAAGTTCTGGCACCTAATTAGAGTCTATGAACACATAAGGCATTAGAAACAAAGAAAGAACAAAGAAATAAAGAGATTGTTTAGGTGTGGTTTTGAAAATGCCCACAGTTTAGTGAGAGAGAGATACACATATAGAAATAACCACATAATGATGGAGTAAGAATTTCAGTATAGGTATGTAAAGGTATTCGGGAATAAAGAGTAGAAAATTGTCTAACAGAGTCAGGAATGGTTCACATACACAAAGTTGGACTGAAACTTAAAGAACAAGTAATCTTCCGAACTGAGAAATACAGGAGGGACGAGTGTAATATATCATCAAAAGGGTGGCTGCAACTCTCTCTTCACGTGCCATGTGGATATATGTTCCCCAGTAACTTCAGGAAAATCACAGATGTTAGCGAGTACTGGAAATAGTCTTCAATGACTTTGCGTTTTATGGGTGATGCATCTGAAGCCGGAGCCCATACTGAATTTCCCCAAATCATATGCTTGTTGGTGAAAAACTCAGGGGCAGAAGTCAGGTCCATTTACTTTTAGTCCACTATTCTTCTGTTACAATGAGCTGCCTCCATGAAACAACAGGAGAGTTTTTTGTTTAAGTGCTTCTACTATAATAAATATCCTTTTATCCCAAATACATCAGGTTCAAATACATATATTTTCAAACAACATACAAAGATAATTCTTATAGTCTTTCTAGCCCTATAAAATTCTAAGAGGTTTTCTGATTTAGATTACGTTTTATTGTTATATATGGCTCTCTTAATCTAATTTTTAAAAACTGACAATTCATAAATGCTATGTAGAATAACCCTAGATTTACCAGAATATTATCAGCAGTGGAAACAACAGATCATTTATAAACCATCCAGTCACACCCGCGTGCACACCGATGCGGTGCACTGCAGTAGGCACGCTGGAGTAGACCAGAGCACAGCAGGCGTGGCCGCCTGGCACCCCACTCTGCAGTTCATCTGTGTTACTTAGTGGTTTAATTCAGGAAGCATGGCATCTGAAATATCTAGATCTATATTCTGGCTCTACTTACTTGCTATGTGATCTTGGCCAAATAATCAAACTTCTTTCAGCTTTCATTTCCTCCTTTATAAAATGAAGTAATAATATTATCCAGTTTATGAGTTATAGTGAATATTAAATAAAATGAATTCAAAGCACTCAGCATGTGACTTGATACACAGTAAGTGGTCATCAGTAGGCACTGGGTGACGGGATCATCGTAACCGCCACTTTTACCGTCTCCATCTTGCCACGACGGTCTAGGCCTGGGTCTTAGCTCGGGTTCTCTAGTAAGAAGAGCCTGAATCAGGATAAGGCTGGTGCTTTAAGATGGAAAACCAGAGCAGTAAAACCAAAGAAAAAGGAGAAATGAGGCAAGGAAGGATAGAATAACCTGTTACCCTGCTGCTACTGCTTCTTAATGAGTCATAAAAAGACACAGCAGATGCCTCAGCAGGAGGATCTGTTTGGCCACACCGGACTTCTTCAGATGAGCTATGGGGGTGTGTGGTTGGAATTGGCCATGGGAAAGAGGGGGAAGGGGCGGGGCTATTTACTTTCCCCCTCCCATCTTCAGTTTCCACGGGTCCAAGTTTGCTCCACGGGGACTAGCATACCACACTTCAGGGTTGTGATATCCAGCTCTTTCGGAGGCCACCGGTGATGCCAGATACCACCGGCCGTGGGATTTCTCTCAAGCCTGAAAGTGACGAGAGGAGTCAGGAACTCTGAGTGGAAGCCGGTAAGCGTGACTACACTGCAGCCACCTCAGATAGTGGCAATGCATCGCTGTCAAGCCACTGATAGCACGGTCTGGGGAATCAGCGTGCTGAGGGATTGTGAGGCAGAACGCAAGATACGTATCAAATACGCTCTGGTTCTCACACACCAAGAGCCTGAAATTATAGGCCCCAAATAAAGATGTGTTAGTCAGGTGTTGCTACATAACAAACCACCAACAAATTTCAAAGGTTTGAAACAAACATTCATTTTCTCTCACAGGTCTGCTGGTCAGCAGTCGATTGACTGGGCTCAGTTAGGCTCAGTTTGGCCCATGTTCAGGTTGGCTCCTTGTAGCTCTGATTCTGGGACCCAGGCAAAAGGAGCCGTGCCGACCTATGGCATGCTGTTCTCACGGAAGACGGCAGGAGGACAGTGAGAGAGGCCGATGGAAATTTACCACGTCTCTTAAAACTTTAGCTCAAAGCTGGTACACTAACGCTTCTGTGAAAACCAGCAACAACAAGTCATAAAACTCAAGCTTAGAGTCCACATTCTTCTTCTAAAATGCCCACCAGTGCCCCTAGTATATAACCGACCAGCATTGTTCATTGTTTACATTCTTCAGGATAATTTGTATTTATTAACATCTAAAGTAGTATGGGTATTTATTTTAACTAATTTGGTTTTCATAATCACATTCTGAATCCTTTGTGGCATCTCTTCTTCTAAGTCATCTTCCTTGTACTGAAATTTCATTGCTGAACGCAATTTGAGTTTTATTTCATTAACAGCACCATTTGTTCCAATTAACGCCTCCAGAGACAAAAAGACATCTAGGGATGTAGAACTCCAAGTACTGTGCCTTCAGGAACGGGGATTAAAGTTCCTAAGCAATAGGGTTCTTGATGCCCAGAATAGCCCAGCTGTTCCCTAGCCTTCTTCCAGGCCCCGTGTGTTTGCCTAGTTAACACACTAAACTTTCTCTTCCTTTCTCTTCCTTCCTCTCTCTCACTAACTACTGCCAGCACTGCAAAGTCACGGTAGCTGTGGAGGAACAAGCTGTTCTGCCTCATGTCTCATCAACATTCCCCGCTCACTGCTTCAAACCCCAGGGAGCAGACTGAGCAAATGCAGCAACTCCCAAAGTTCCCCACCAGGGATTTTCTTCCTACAACACCGTCCGCAGCTGCCTAGTCTTCTGACTCATCAGAAGAAAGGTGGGTCCTCCAACTCAAATCCAAAAGAAGTCACAGCAAGCAAGGATGGATTTAACCTCTCATTTTGTCACTTGAAAAATAAAAATCTATGAAAGGTTTTTATGTGTTCTCTTTTTTTAACTAACGGACCAATTTTAAATTATTATGAGGAGTTATACTCCAGGTTATTTTTTAAAAAGTCACTGAATTAATATTCTTACCCCAATCTCCTAAGTCACCTAGGGTGAATTTTAATTTCAAATAGCAACCATATTGTAAGCTGTCCTCTGCCAAGTAGATAGACATTCTTAAGGAAAGATAGAAGAAAAAGTTGACAAGATAATCAAAACCATTTCCATTCAAATCACAGTTCTGTTACTCAACCTTACCTTTAAGACAGAAAAAAATCAATAGAAGAAAGATTAACCCAGTTGTCCACATTGGAACATATACGAAGTTGAATATTTAATTTAGTCTCTCTCTTATTCATGATCTTATAATTAAATTAACATCTCTCCCTATGAAACAGTTTTTATTTGCATGCTTAAATGAAATTTTCATTTAACGTGAAAACAGTTCGGAGTTAGAATTAGGTTACTATCAGGCGTAATAGTTAATAATTAATAATTACTACTCTTTTAACTTACAGATGAGTGGCAATAAAAATAGCCAGAGAGAACATTTGCTAGAAAGTAGTAATTCTTTTAACAGAACACTGGCGAGATGAAGTGGCCCTTTCAATGAAAGCCGAGATGATCTAAACCACCATTTCCCTCCGCCACTGCTTCTACCCTCCAGCGGCTCAAATGGAAGAAGCCTTTTCCAGGTGTTTTTCCAACGGCTGTGAAAGACCAGAGCACTCAGACATGTGGGAAGCTGGCCACGGGCCCTTCACTCCAGAATGCAATTAAACCAGAAAGAGAAAGAGCTATAATAGGAATAATAAGTAGGAAATATAATACACGTAGTCTAAAATTTAAGCAATTGCAAATAAAGAACTGATAATTACCTGATGGCAGAGGCCATGCCTAAAACAAAAAGGGCCAACTCAAAAGTGGATTATGAGAATTGTTACTTAACACAGAATTTACAAGAGAAAATGGTACAGTCAGGTGAGAAAAAGAAGAGATTACAAAGCAGATGGACGCAATCTTGTCTGTACTTGCATCTTGCTTTAAAATATTTCACTTTTATTTTAGTAATGAGGTGTTAAGAGTCAACACTAGCACCTCACATTAAGTATAACAAAACGCACTTGTTTTTTTGAAATTTGCTGTTTTAGTCGTCATATGAAGAATTCCTCCACTTATCATGGTAAAGCTTATGCTGCTATAATTAAAACACCTAACAATACAGTGTGTGGCAGTGATTTCCACACGTGTGTAAACACACAGTCCTGAGAATCTACACGTTTTGAGCACAGCTCCGTGTGACTCCTGTGTGAGCAAGTGTGGATCATGTCTGTGGGATGGGAATTCTCTAATAGGAATTTGGCAAAGGTGTATCTTAAAAAATTCCGGCTTGCTGATCTCTGCTTTCACCTGGTCCTGTCTGCCA
>PVJI01003962.1:0-115508 GCA_004026765.1 Micronycteris hirsuta
TCGAAAACACACAATCGGAACCCGTCAGACGCTAGGAGCAGACCCTGAGGTGACTGGACCCCAGCGCCTGCCACCGGCCCTGCTGCCGCTCTCGGAGTCAGTATTAGTTGCTAGCATACTTCCCTTCCGGTCACAGCCCTTTGCTCAGATCTGGACCCAGGGGTCACTTCCTTCACGGGTGTGGGGTGTATGGAGAGACATGGAACCTGGGAAACAAGGAACAAGTCCACCAGAGAAAATGAAGACTCTGACCAGCTCATACTGCCTTTTTCCTGAAAGATAGGTACTTCTGGAAGACGTCGCTCGTATTATGGTTTTAGATGAGACTGTTTCACAAACCGGTTTTATTTTCCATCTGCGCGCACCGTGGATACTGTCATGCAGATAAAGAGCAGGAGGCTGGTCTAGTCCCCGCCTACTGAGCAGGGGGCGGGTCCCGATCGACACTGGCATTTCCTCTCACATTTCATGATTCCAAGAAAAGCGCTATGAGTATCACCCTGATTTTCCTCATATACACAGATACCTTTCACCCAGATAATGTTAGATGGTTTCAATGGCAACATTCTAGAAATCATCTGCCATACTTAATGCATGTGCCACACCATCAAAAATCAATACAGATTCAAAATGTATGGATTTGGAAAGTATGGACTTTTCAAGCCTCAGAAAGTTTGTTCGGGTGGGAATGGCCCTGCAGGTGGCAAGCCTGCCTCGCTGTGACGTAAGGTGACATAACCGTGCTGGGGTGGCGTCGGCACAGGACTAGAGTTCCCTCTAATATGGGGAAACTGAATGGATCTCTTCGACACTCAGTCTGTTCACTTACGAATTCAGGTTCCGCGTCTGCCTTATTCTTCAGAATAGGGGTTGAATATTAAGACTCACACAGGGCTAACCAGAGCAAAACCAGCCTGTGCTGATCCACTGCGTGAAATTCATCCCGGAAGGCCCTTCTGGCATGCTCCGTTGGGTACCACTCCCCACATCCCCTATGCACCATCTTCTGTTCCCACTTGAGAAAACAGACAGTCCAAGAGTTGGAGTTTTTGCTGAAGGTCCCATTGCTTAGAGCCGGCAGATTTGAGGTCTCATCCAAATTCTGTGTTCTTCCCACTGCGCAAATCAGTCCTGATCTGTAGGAAGTTTTTATCTTGTCCATCATAACGTAGGGATCATGTTGGGGGAAACTAATCAGCCTAGTATTAATTAGTCACTTAATACTATTTTCAAAATGGATGACACTCTAAGAATATTACAAATAATACAAAGACCCAGTGTTTGTCCTTGAAATTCTAATCACCCTGAAAGCGAACGTCAACTTTCTGGAGCTAAACATCGACAAGCCTTGAGATCATTTTTTTCACTTCACGAAAGCGTTCACCCCTTCGGCGTAATTAAGCACCTCTTGGTTACAAAAGGAACGCTCAGGAAGCCCAGCTGGAAGACAAAGGTGGGTGAGCTCCCGCTGTTTTGAGCCCTTTAGGGAAATAGCATCGTAGGCTGCGGGAAAGTGTGCCCCCTTTCCTGAGAGTCCCCGAGACATATGGCCCAGTGTGGAAACTGCGACAGAGCGGTTAGCAGAGGCTGCTCCATGGCTGGTTGATTTCCAGTTCGCAGCTCCATCTGAAGCTAAGATGTCCTGCTGGGGACATATGCCTGCAGGCTCCGTTCACTGCCTGCAGCCCCAAACTCCCGTATTCTAATGGTAATGCCACAATCTGTTCTTTGACAGCTCGGGGCCAGATGACATGCATGCTAGTGACAGGGCCGTCCTCTCAGGAAACAGGGACTTCTCAGCACCTGAAGGCTGGCACAATCCCCCAGAGAGTCCCCATTCCCCCCAAATAGAGGAAGACCCTAGAATAAAACAGCGACTGCCGAGCGAAGCCAAGTTCACCCCCACCCGGCTGAGCCGGGCTCCCAGACCTTTCTCCGTGGGGGCGAAGCTGGCCCAGTCCCACATGGAGGGCTTGGGAGTGGTTTCCCTCCTCCCTGGGGGCAGGTCGGGAGGAAATCAGTCCCGGAAGCCTGTGTCTGGAAGACTCACCAGAACGTGCTCTGTCGGTGGGTTTAGCTCTAAGCCCCGCGTCTTGGGGTGAAAGGGGATGTGGACAGGGGCAGGCGGCTTGGTTTCCAGCCCAACGGTGAGAAACCCAAGCTCTTCATTCATGCTCCTCCCTGCTGCCCTGGTCCACCTTGATTCCATGAGACAGGACCAGGCTGTCCTCCAAACTCGGATGTCAGGGTCACGCGCGATGGGGCCCAGACTTGTAGGTTCCAGTGGTCAGCATGGGGACACAACAGGGCTGTCAGTGTGTCTCCCACGCTCACCTGGGCAGCTTCCCCGGACAGCCACTTGGAAGACCCAGCACTCGCTTCTTCTGTGTCCTGCTTGCTCCTTTTCTCTGGCCTCTCCCGTGAGGTCACTGTCACACTGGGTGGGCTCGCTCCCTGGTGGCTTATATGGTACGGTACGGAGAGGAAGCTTGACTTCCATCAGATGTCACTCAGTTTTTATATAATACTATTTATCTCATTATTAATATGTCTTTTATGATGCACACGTGGATTTATAACCAGGTTCCGGCTTTAAAATAGAAATCTTTCATTAAAAAAACATTCTTACCACCTGTCAAGGCTGAAAATACTAATTTCCCTATTTTCTAATCTTGCCTGACACTCTCACAGCCAGTTGCTAATTGAATGGCTATCACAGACCACCTTGGGACCTGGCCCTGCCCTGTGGTCAGTCGAAGTCACGCCTCCCTACACAACATCCCACACTGCCACAAAGAGCCACCTGCAGTGATGTTGCGTTTGGGGGTTTCTGTACACTGGGACCAGATTAAGTGCTTTCTGAGCTCTGTCTGGCTCCGCTCCTTAGCCATTCCCAGACTCACCGTGTCCCGCCTCCCGGAGTTGGCTCCCGCGCTCCCGAGCCGACATGGGTCTGGCCCCCAGGGGCTGCAGTTGCTGCGATCCACACCAATGTCCCCTGCTGTTCCCTGTGTTCACAGTGTGAGGGCGGAGGCCCTTTCTGCGTCTGTCCCCACACGGAGTGCAGCGGCGCTCGTCACATCAGACGCATCCTGTCAACGCGCACCTCGAGCAGGGGAGAGAAGCCAGAGTCGGGGCTGGGACACCGCGTGCTGGCGGGGTGGCTTGATTGCCAAGGTTGTGGGAGCGGAGATCCCTGGGGCCTTGAACAGGTCACCGATTTCTTCTGCTGCCTGGACATTGGGCAACCCGTTCAGCCTCACGGAGTCCAGGTTCCCTTCTCTGGAGAGTGGACACAGTGATGGGGGCTTCTCCTTGTGCCAGCAAGCTCTGACTCTGCCAGAACATGTCCCCACAGCCAGAGGGACAACGGTGAGCAGACGCACGCAAGTGGTGCCTGTCCTGACGGGGAAGCAAGGGAATCGTGTGTGTGTGCGTGTAGATGCCCATGTGTGTGTATATGGGGGTGCATGCGTGCATGTGCAGATTTATATGCACGTGTATATGTAGATGTGTGTATATGCATGCATGTGTGTGTTTATGTGTGGGCATGTTTGTATATGTGTGTGCATGTATGTACTCTTATACATGTATGCCCAATGTGGGTGGAGGCTCTGAGGAAACGCCACACGGAGAAGGGGCACCGCATAGCCGGGCGGTGGGGGCGGGCGCTGGTCCTGTCCGGCTGGCTGGCGAGGGAGGTCTTCCTTCGGGCCTGACTGTGGGGATGGCATCCACGCAGACACCGGACAGAGCGACACTCTGCGGACGTGGACGGCAGAAGACAGAACAAGTGAAAAGACGAGCAAATGCAGGCAGCCTCCTAAGGTGCTGGGAGGAGAAGCCGCACGAGCAGGCGCTGGCGGTGTTCTTTCTGCCTCTGCGTCAAAAACAGCTGTTTTAGCAGAAAATTGGATGGAATGCGCAGAGTGCCTGGTACACAAGCGGGCCATCAAACAGTGTTGCTGCCTCAGGGTTGACAGCGTGCACTCCCAGAGCGTCCGCGGCGGGCGCCCTGTCCTGAGGAAGCGTCTGCTCTGTGCGCTTCGTCGGGGAGCCAGTGGGAGGGGCGGAAACGTGGGCAGCAGTGTAGCCAAGACTCTGGACCCAGACCGTGTTGTCGCCTCTGTAACTTCGCCGTTGTCTCATCCATTTCTAGGAGCTGCTCTCAGGAAGCGGGCGTGGCATTTCACAGACTGTGGAACTCAGTCCCACGAACACTGGAAACAAGCACACTTTCAATGTGTGGATCATTTGCGGGCCGATGCCTCCCGTAGGTGTCTGTGTGTGTCCAGGAGATAAAAGTACACCCCGTGGGTTCTGGGAAACAAGAGCCCGATCCCCGGGCCAGCTGCTAATAAGCCGCCTCCCCGCCTCCCCTTCTGCCCGCGGCCTCAGGAGAAGGGAGAGATGAGCTGCGGCCTGCCTTCCCTCGGGGAGAGGCTTGCTGAACACAGAGGAGGGAGGGTGGACCAGCTGGCCAGGGACAGACCCCTTCCACGGTGACCTCCCTCTTGGGAGCTGGGCCCAGATAGACATGCAGAGGAGAGCGTGGGGTCTGCCCAGAAGCAGTGAGCCGTGCAGGGAGCGGGGAAAGGCAGGCAGCGTGCCCCGGGGAGGAGGCGCAGGCAGGGGAGCACCTTGAACTCTGGCATGGGCTGCGGGGCGTGAGCAAAACACTTCCGCCCCTCTCCCCGTCTTCCCATCCATAAACTCGAAATCATTGCCCAACCTCCCTACACTTCCATCTGGCTTTGAAAAATGTGTCTCCCTGATCTGTTTGGAAAGTAAAATGAGGTGACGGACGCGACTGTGATGAAGGAGAACCGTTGTACGAATCCAAGGCCGTGTTGGCTCCTCTCTCCCGGGCCCCCCTTGCGGGAGTGGTTTCCTCATCGATGACAAGCTGTCCCCACTGGGGAGAGCACTGCAGGCCCCAGGGCAGTGGCCGTCCCACCAGGGGCCCCGCGGTTTCCACTGACCACACACAACTTCAGCTTCCGCTCTCCTCGCACACACTCTCCCTGGTCATTTGGGTGTGCCTCCAATGAGTAACAGCCGTGTGTTTTCACAGAAGTGCCATTGGGTAAGAAAGATTTGGCTGCTCTTCTGCGTTGGAGCCTCGGAGTCATTTCCAGGAGACAATGTGATGGCTCACATCTCGGTGAGCGCATCCCTGTGTAGGGTTCGCATCGCTGCTACTTTCCCGAAGGGGCCCAATGTCAAAGTCACCGTGGCAGGCAGAGGTGTTGACTCCGGCACACCTCCTCTGCTCCGGGCTCACCTGTCCTAAAGCAACTCCGCACGTGAGTGGGCGTCGAATACTGCACGCTCTCCTTCCGTTTCCGTGGGCGTTCTGCCTCCCGGTTATTCAGGCTGAGCCGGGTTTGAAATGGGCGCCTTCTTTATTTGTGTGAAAGCAGAGTCAGACGGCTTTGCAGGGCATTGCCAGGGAGAAGGGGGAAGGGCTGTGCAGTACCTTCAATTTTTTTTTTAAAGTAAAATTCAAAAAATTTATTTTTCTTATTCTCACTTGATCTACTAGATTACAATTGGTTCAAAATAATAATAGCAACAGTGTGTTGCATTCAGTATGCTTCTGTGTGTGCACACACACACGTGCACACATACAAATACACATACAGAGGGTGTGTATGCTTACACAAGTGAAGTGAATGACAGCAGTGGTACAAGGCAGGAAAGGGAGAAGTCAGAAATATTTCGTTAATACAGGACCCACACTAACCACGGAGCAGTATAGGGTCATTTCCAAATGGACTTAGATTACACGTAAGTGTTCATTGCACACTCTAGGGTAGGAGACTTGACTTTGGGTGGTGAACACACAATACAGTATACAGATGATGTGTTATAGAATTGCACACCTGAAACCTATAGAATAGTACTAACCAATGTCACCCCAATAATGTCAATTAAAAAATAAAACTTTTTAGTGGTTTCCCTAGAGTACCTTGTATTTTTTTTAGCCAGCAAATTACTCCCCAGAAAATGTCTGATCTCAGGCACTTCCCAGCTCAAAAGGGACATGCTTGGGTAGTTTCTTTTGACAGGACGGGACAGCAGGCCAGGCGGGGCCTCCCGGTGGCAGCCCCAGGGGGGAGGGACTTCAGAGAACCACAGGCCAAAATCATGCCTTCTGGAGATTAACCATGGGGACAAGATGCTTCAGTGGCTTTTCAAAGAGCTCCTTTTGCATGGAGATTTTTTTTAAAGGGTAATGACCTTGCATTACTTTAAATAGTCCATATTACTTTTGACAAAATAATAATCATATGGAGATAATCATAGAGCGATCCTTCCGGGATGGAAGGATCTCAGGAGAAATGCAGGCCAACTCTCGGTGCTGGAGGACCTTTCACGGTACTGTCTAATTCTGTGGTGAAAGGCGGATCATAACCACACAGCGAAAGTCCTGGGGGTGTGAATCAGAAGCTACGTTTAAAGCTCATCAAGACTATTTCAGATGTAAACTACCTTGAAGTGTGAGCACGTGACCTATCAACTCCATACGGGTCTCCCTCTCTGTCCCCGGGTGTCTAGGCCCCTGTCTTGGGGGGCTTTGTGTGCCTACGGTGTCACCCCAAACCCAATTCAGGGCCCACAGGGTGGGAGCACGGTGGCCCAGTCCTTGCACACACCTGGGGGAAGCGGGTGCAAGCAGAAACACACCCTCATCCCCTGCCCGTGTTTTATTCGCTTGCACGCAGACTGAGTGGTGGGCTGACACAGACCCGCTCAGGGCCAGGAAAGCAAGAGCAGTTTGCTGAGCACAGGGAAGGGAAGGGGGACACACGAGTCAGGAGAGAGGGGCTCCTGTACACACCCCTGCTCTGTCCTGGTGGCCTTGACCGAACCACTGGCCCGGGAAGCTGATTGGATGTGTGGCAGCGGCACTGTGATTTTACCTTCTTGGAGAACCTCTCCAGCACCTGTTTCTGTCTCCTACTGGAATGGTTGAGGGCCTGGCTGTGTCTCCAAAGGTACCTGCTCCCATTGTGATGGATTTATTTCTCCAGGGGGACAGTCGTTTGTTCGACAGCCCTCACTAGCTGTGCGCCCCATGCCAGGCTCCGTGCTGAGCTGCTAGAGTGTAAAATACACATGACACAGTCCTGCCTCTGCATCTGGAGACCTGCAGACGTGCGGTCAGTTCGGGTCACCACCACGTGCTGCTGATGCTGGGCAGGGCAGCAGGGACTCCAGGAGGGCTGACGGGCAGCAGAAAAACCTTTCAGGGAATGGGAAATGGGGATGACATGGACCAGAGCCGTGAAGTGCTTTGGTTGAGAGAGCAAGGGGCCCCCGGCACAGCCAGGCTGCAGCTGCCCTGAGATGCCCAGTGCTCCAAGGTGCCGGGGCTCATGGTGGCTGTCCCTCAGACCTGATGACCTTCAGTGCCCTCTGCAGGGAATCGGACCAGGCTCCCCATCTCTGCAGCTCATCCTCACATAGTCTGGCTTCTTTTCTGAGCCTCCTGTGCCTTGAAGATGCGTCTCCTTGGAGGGGAGCGTGGCCCGGGAAGTCAATTAGAAATGATGGCTTCCCTGCCGGGCGCAGTTCCCGTAAGTGGGAGTGCCTCCGTCGGAGCTCCGGACAGTAATAAAGTTACAGCCTTATTTACGGTGACAGCGGCAATGAGCTGTCACCCGGCCGATGACGCATGAGCGTGGCACCTCACAGGCTGAGAGCTCTCCCGACGAACAGCTCAGAAGACAGAAGGAGCAGCTCCAACTGATTAGGGGGGAGAAGTCGGGGAGCGGTGAGACGGGCCAGGATGAGGACATGGGTGTGGGTGGGGCATTCTGCTGTTCTGTTCTTGTCCCACCTGTGTTTTTTTTGGGGTTGTTCCCAAATCATTCAAAGGTAAATGTGACGCCTCTGCCTTCTTGGGGAGTCCACTTACCCGCCGTTTTTCTTTAAACAGTTAGGATGACTGTGCTGGGCGTGTGCTGGGATTTGGCCTACAGGAGGTGCTTTCAAATTATTCCATTAAAATTGTGTCACTCGTCCTTGGAAATAAGGTTGGCGAGTACGTCAGGAACGTGAACTTGGGACAGCGGCAGACCTGAGTTTAGTTTCTGGCTCTGCCACTGGGGGCTCTGAATGTACTATTCACCCTCTCTCACCTCCAGCGGCCTCTCCCGCAAGTGGAGATAGAAGCGCGCCGCCCCCCCCCCCGCCCCCACACCAAGTTATAAAGCTTAAGGGAGACAAAATGAGTAAAACGGTCAAGCGTATAGTGAGCGCTCATTAAAGCATAGCTCTTCTTTATGCTACATTAAATGAGAGATGAACCCTCACCACGGAAACTGAGGCAACACGTGCCAACAGCTCTTCTGTGGTCCTCAGGATCTGTTAGCATCAGCTGATCCTTTCCATTTACTAAAGAAAAATAAAATAAAATATAATTATCCACATCCAAATGCTTATGGGTTAACTTTCAGGTACAAATATGAGGTATGTCCAGAAAAGGTCCAGCCATTGTTAATACAACAAGAATGGTTTGCACGACATCGATGTCACCTGGCAGCCAGGGAGAGTGAATGTGAATGTGCATGTGTGAACAATGACGACTTCACTGTACTAGTCAGTGGGGGTGGTAGACGCCATTGAGTGAGCATGTGTACTTGTGTGGCCATCACATTCAAAATGACCGAGCAAGTAGAGCAACAAATCTGCATCCGATTTTGCACTAAGCTTGAACATGCCTCTGTGGAAACTATCCGGATGATTCAGAGGCCACAGCTGTGGGCAACTGGTGACTGACAACTTCATCACAACAATGCATTTGCTCATGCATCTTGTCTCATGCAGAGTTTTTCGGCGAAACATCAAATCACCCAGGTGACTCACCCTCTCTACAGCCCAGATTTAGCGCCCTGTGACTTCTGGGTTTTCTCAAAACTAAAATCACCTATGAAAGGGAAGAGATTTCAGACCATCAGTGAGATTCAGGAAAACACAATGGGCAGCTGATGGCGACTGGAAGTGTGTGAGGTCCCCAGGTGCCTGCTTTGAAGGGGCTGAGCTGTCACTGTCCTGTGCACAATGTTTCTTGTATCTTCTCCAGTCAGTGTCTCTGTTTTTCACATCACACAGCTACACGCCTTCTGCTCGGATATCAGTAAAGGGTTCATAACATCTTAGAACAGGGATTCGTTCCACTTTTTGAAGTTGCTATCAGTAAAAATACAGTTCTGTAGAAATGGAAGAAGGCTTGAGGCAGAACTCTGGTCGGATCCACTGTCCCATCACTTCTTAGCTCTGCGACCTCGGGCAAGTCGTTCAGTAGTCTGACTGTGCACCAAACCTCAACTGCAGCCCCAAGAGAGAAGAACATGTCCCTCACTGCCGCATTTTAGTGGTTCAATCAGGTACCAGCAAAGTTTCTGACACGTAAATGTACAAAACTGCCCCTTCTCCAGAGTGAGCCTTGTGGGATTGGAAGTCAGGGAGACGCGGCTGTGAATGAGGCGGGGGGAGCAGCGTGAGCCCGGGGAAGGCCTGACGGGCCAAACCAGACAGAACTCAGCAGCGGTCTGGGCCGCAGGAAGAGCCGGAACCGGAGGACCCTTGGTGGGTTGCTAGGCTGACCTTGGAGGGCGGAGCACACAGAGACAAAGACTCCAGGGTTCAAGACCGAGCCGGTGGGGAGCGGGGGGACGGACACACCGCCAGCCCGGAGGGAGAAGCAGAGGGACAGCCCTCACAGGGGACTGGCTGCACTAGCGCCCAGCTGCCTTCCCCAAGGCGGCCGGGGCCTGGCTGCACCCGCCCCCTGCCTCGTTTACCTTTCATCAACTCACATCCGTGACCCTGGCACCCACGGGGCTGCCTCTGTCCTCTGAGGCCACTCGACACGCCACATTTGGTCTATGACAACGAAGTGTGACTCGTGTGCACAGAGATGACCCTGGGCATTGTGGGGAAGTTGGCTTCCACTTTTCACGAAATCCGACTTGGCTGTCTCCGGGCACTCGGACGGGCAGTGAGCTCTGACATCCACGATGTCTGCTGAGCAAGCCATCTCCCAAATCGCCGGGAGGCCACCTGGAAATCTCTGTCTCTCCATGCCGTGCCGTCCACGCCAGGGGCTAGGTTACTAACTCGACCCTGGGTGAGGGCTGGCATTCGCCTTCTGTCGCCGTCCCGGGGAGCGGTGACAGTGGTCACTTCTGTGAAGACACTGAGAGCCCGTGTTCCCTGTCACATTCGACGATAGGGTTTCCCTGGCCTTTCCTAGGTTTACATCATCCAGATTCTGCATAAAGACTCATTGTGTTCTGAGGCGGAAAAGTAAATGAAGTCTTTGAGTGGCGGGTGACTTTGATAAGCGATGCTTTCTGTGAACGCAGAGGGAACCGATATTTGCGATGTCTGCTGAACTGAAGGCATTTATCGGGCGCTCCAGCTGGCCAGAGCTCGGGTGACGGTGCGGGCGGCCGCGGGCCCGGCGGCCCAGGGCAGCTCTCCCGCTCGGCTTGCGGCACAGGTGTTGGTTTGCAGAGCACCTGTCTGAAGCCTGCGCCCCCCCTTGGCAAGGCCCCTCGGTGGGCAGCGAGGGCTCAGCTTGGATTTCCGTGCCAGTGAAAAATCAAACCTCTCTTTTGTGGAAAATAAACTGCTAGCACTTTGGGACGGTGCCGACGGGAGAACCCGACCCGAGGGGGTTCCGGTGGGGGCTGCCATTGCGCCTCCCAGGTCATCGGTTGGACTGTTTGTCTTGGCGGCGAATCGAACTCAGTTAAGGAGCTGGAGGCAATAAAAGCAACAATAGATTTTAAAACACTGAAATTAGCATTTACTGCATGTCTACTTCAAATGAGCTTCTGTTCGAAGGATCTTAGGTGGGTGTTTATTTAATCCTCCCAATAAGCTCTCATTTGTGAAGAGGAAGTTGAGGCTGAGACGGGCCGGGTTGCTGCCCCAGAACCAGAGCCCTGGAAAATCACAGAGCCGACTTCGGGGCGAAGGCGCCTTCCGTCGGCTCGGTCTGACCCCGCGGCTGCGCGCGCCCCGTCACGGTGCATGCGACACCAATGCATGTGGATATGCAACCCTGGAGGTGGCGCTTCCTCGGGGCTGTGATGGTGAAGTGATTCAGGTCCCTGGGGTTACTTTAAAAAAATCTTACACACATTAAAAACAAAAATATATATACCTGTAAAATATTTCATGGTGCTTTTTAAATTTTAAGTAATAAACATAACTTTGGCAATGAGTGGAGTTTGTAAGATTAAAGGCAAAAGAAACCACACGTAAGTACTTCCGTCTCTGTGATGAAGTTGCTTTTCCAAGGGGACAAGTGGGTCATTCTGTGGCTACCCTGTGGATGCACTGGGGTCAGACAACGGAGGACGTGGACGGCCGTGGCAGGTCGGAGCCCCGTTTCTCACTGGGTGGGAAGAAGAGAGAAACTAGGAGAGAAAGCCAGAAGGACATGCGGGCAGTGGATGAGACATCAAAAACCCCACGATTACCTCAGTGCAGACACGGAAGTTGCACGTAGAAACATATACAGACACGTGTACACTCGGGTTAGTGTGCACATGTTTGCACACACACCTTTCCTTGTCTGGCAGCTCAGACGACGCAGAAACGATGACCCCCGCGGCAGTGAGCACACCCGGCACCCAGCCCTTGGTTTCTGGCGCTGTCCTTCCATCCGAGGACCCCGGGCCCCTCGCAGGGTGGCTCACACTGCGATTCAGACAGAAATTGTACGAGACGGTCCTTCGGCATGGGAAAAGAAAGTGGTGCTCGAACCCACGGCCACACACACAGCGCGCAACTCAACGACAGCTGCAGAGGCAGCCGAGCGTTGCCCACAGCCAAAGCTGGAAACTGGACAACAAGACAGCACAATAGCAGGGGATTGTAACACAAATTCGAAAAAAGAGAGTTCGTGCTGGGATGAATAAATAAACGGAGGGTGGGCAAGTGTCTGCGGCAGCAGACATCACACGTCTATGTGCAGGAAGAGGGGGCACAACCCACTCCTGAAGTGGGGGCTCAGAGTGATTGGCTTCCACAGACTCTAGTGTGGACGGTTGGGGGCAACTTCAGAGCGGAGAAGCGGACCAAAACAACCTCTGCGGGGGGTCAAGGTCAACATCAAGTTTGTAGCATGGGTCCTTCAGACGGTGTGATGAGAATGGTGTTTTACCTCCCGGTCTTCTTCTCCTCCAAAACTGGGAGAAACACCAGAAAACCCAAACTGAGGGTCAGTCTCCAAAATATCTGATCAGCAGTCTTCGAAATTGTGAAGGTCGTCAAAAACAAGCAAAGCTGGACTCAGCCTGGGGCAGGGGTGCCCAGCGAGGCGCCGCACCCCCATGCAAGGTGGTGTCGCGGAGCAGAAACAGCGTTTGGTGGCCACCCCAGAAATCTGCCCGGTGGAGAGAAGTCGCTCCTCACGCTGCGTCAACACCGGCTCACGACTGGTAAGTGCTCCGTACTGATGCGTGCATTTAACACGGGAAAGTGTGAGAGATGCGGGAATTTGCACCACCTGTCATTGTTTGAAGTATCTACACCTGTTCTAAGGTAAAAGTTCATTGCAGAAATCAATAAACACTGTGAAACACCGGGTAGGTTAAATGATTAAACGCTTTTTTAAACTCTGAGTAACTGCACCTTTTTAACGGCAGAGTCCGACTCATAGGAAAGACCAGGCGGAGGGAGACCAGGCTGGAGGCAGGAGAGGAAGCCCCGGGCTTGAGCGTCTCCGGGGGGCCCCACACGCCGACCTCTCTCCCGGACAGTGGCCGAGGCCCTGGCCGTGCTGACCCCTGGAGGGCCATATGCTGCTCTCTGGCTTCTCTGCCCGACTGGGAGAAGCAAAG
Source organism: Micronycteris hirsuta (assembly GCA_004026765.1). Taxonomy (NCBI): domain Eukaryota; kingdom Metazoa; phylum Chordata; class Mammalia; order Chiroptera; family Phyllostomidae; genus Micronycteris; species Micronycteris hirsuta. The sequence goes on from PVJI01003962.1 coordinate 12,867, forward strand.
AGTACGCACACTTTCAACACCACCGCCCCCTCCCCAGCACTGGAGCAGAGGCGGGGCTACGGCGTGTGGGTGTGGCTTCTCCCCTGTGACAGCTCAGGGCCCAGGACGGGATTTGGGGCTGGTGTGGGGGGGTCTGGGCTGGGTGTTTCTGTCACACAGAAGTGTCCGCACAGTCCCTTTGTCTTCCTTCTCTTTTAAAGGAATCCGGATCTACGCTGATTGGACGGAACCCCCGAGAGACACAATACTGTTCTGTTTTATTTTTATGTGCTAACACATTCCTTCGCCTCTGAGAAGCTTTCTGTGACTTACCTAGTGATATTCTTACGAAGCTTTATATGTCCATAGGAGTGTTTTTCCATGCCTCTCGGTGAAAAACCAACGACGTCGCAACAAAGTCTTGCTTGATACAGTGTTGGGAAAGCGGGCTCCCGAATGCAGAGCTGTGACCCAGAGGTGCACCGGGCCCTTGTCACTGCCGCTTGGGAGCAGACACAGCGTGCTCACCTCCCTCCTTCAACTTTCGCTCGCTCACACTTCCCCGGTCTCTGGGGAGGACCTGGCTCCCGACCCCACCCCCGCGTTGGGGCCCAGATCCCAGCATGTCCTGGCCTCGCCAGCTCCACGGCAGCCTGGGGTTACTTCTCCAGAGCCTTCTCGCACCCCAACTCCATAAAAATATGACAAACATTATCTTCTCTCTAGAAACCTCCTCGTGGCTGGGATTGTAAGAACGCTCAATGAATCTTCGCTGAACGGAGACTCGGGTGATCTCCTGACGCCCTTCAACCCAAGCGCACAGTTGGTCCAATAAAGTGTCGCCAGATTTGTCATCTGAGGGCTAAACGATGCTGGTGGAGAGAAAAGTCAGTCACGAACAGCCTGGAAAGTAAGCAGGGCTTAATTCTCACGGACACATAGAGGATGCAACTCAGTTTTACGTGTTCACCGTGCAACGAAGCTGCTGCGCTCACTTTCCGGCTTCGGAAACCCAGTTTGGCTGAGACTTTGGAGTTACTCTATTTTAAATCAGCACCTAGAAGGCACATATGGTGACATTTGCCTTGTGAGTCCGTGGCCTTGTCCTGTGTCACTCTGCCACTTGAATGCATTTGATGCCAATATGTGTCCATTGAGGGCGTATCAAGCAGAGGGGCTTAGTCGGAATACACACGCTACTGGCTCTTTAATGTAAATACCCATTAAACAACAGGAATCTGTATGTGAACCTTATTGAAATGCTTTAAGGCGACCACAGTTAATGAGTTGATCATTATTACTCTGGAAAAAGTCACACTTACCCACGGAGAGGGCTGTTCTTTGGTGCGGAGTTATTACACCGACCACACACTCAGGAAACAGCTAACTGTTTTGTGAGGTCTCCTTTGCAGTCTTGATTTTGTAAAGTAGGAGCTGAAGGTCGCTCTGACAAACTCAGCAGCCAGTCGGATGGGGTTCTGTGGCTGCGTGGTCCCTGAGCTTCCGCACCCATTTCTGAAGTGAGGTTAGCGGTGCCTGCACAGCTCTTCCCAGATTCAACACGGCTGCGCTCGAGAGCCGTGCTCAGAACAGCTAGAGGCTGCCGGGGCCCGACAGCGTGAATGCTGCAGTGTGAGCCTAACGGGGACCTTAGAACAGAGAGGACAATGCCCTCTGCCCAGAGCTCAGTTTGGTGACCATTACGAGGACTGGGAGGACCACGCATGCTGATTCTGTCTCAGCATCCAGGAGTCAAAGAAGAGGTGGGGACATTATTCTTACTCCCGGTACGCATGCCTGTCTGGTTTTATCTCCAGGAGAAGTGGACATGCCCCCTGCCTTTGTGAAGTGGACAAGACTCCTGAGTATTTCCCCAGTAGCCACGGGCAGTGCCGGAACCCCCAGCCAGCCGTGAGGCCGCTGTTCAGGCGTGGCTGACGGCCACAGCCCATGAGTGGACAGAAGACCTCCCGGGAGCTGCAGGCCTGGGGTGATTTCGCCGGACACCAGTGTGTCCCGGGCCCTGAGTTCTGTCTGGGGCGGCTGGGTTAGTAAACACCCTATCTGTCCACCCGCCGACCCACCCCGCCCCCCATCTGGAGGCCACAGGGCGCCAGCCTTCACCAGTCCAAGCGTCCTCACCCACATCCCTTTGCCTTCGCACAGGCGGCCCTCTCTGCCTGGGGCCCCCTTATCCCCTTTGACACCTACGAGCAGACCCCCTCCAGAGATGCACACACGACCACTGAGTCCTTCTACAAAGTCCCAAGGACAGCCAGGAGCTCGTTCTTTGTCACGCGGACCAGGCTGTATGACGACCTCAGTGACAACATTTATCACCGTGTCCTCTTGCACACGAGCCAGACTGAGTCTTCTTGTCTCCACTGTGGTGGACGCAGGGCCTGATCGGTGTCGAGGATGTAAACGCCTGGCAGTGGACAGTGTCCTCGCTCCCGAGAGAGGCCAGCAGTGGGGGCCCTGAGAGGCTCTGGCCGACGGGGAAGGCCGGAGCGACTGAGCCCACCAGAGGGCTCCGCTCTGTCGGGCTTCCTCAGCTTCCCCTCAGGACACACAAGGAAGACGGGCAGGACTATTTGGTCTTTGTTCTGTTTTATTCACTAGAAAATATCGGTGGTCCCTGCGCTAAGAAAACCTAATATTTTTAAAGAAAATATTTCTTTTCAATCCCCTTGTAGAAAAACTCCCATCTCCTTTGAACCAAAGCATCATCCTTCATCCTGTCTTGTCGCTGTTACCTGCCGAATTCCCCTCTCTGCTGTTTACCCATTGGCCGTGGCCACGGGTTCCTCGCTCTCAGTGCTCCTCGCATCTGTCCACTCGCTCAGCGACAGGGATGACCCGCTCAGTTGTCCAGAGTCTCACGGTTCCCCCTCCTTTTCCCAACGGTCTCTCTTCCCAGGCCGGGCCCAGCAGCCCGCCGTCAGAGCCAGGCCTGGATGTCGCCAAGGGATCGCTAGCACGGGCCCTTCATGTCTCCATCTCCAATGGCCCTGCTCATCACCTCACCGCGCACCCTGCTTGGTTGAGCCTCCGCTGTCCTTGGGAGAAGTGGAAGTCCCCAGCCCGGGGACAGGGAGGAGAAGGGGCTCGCTCAGGGCACAGACAGGGAAGCGGGCCGTTGTGAGGTTCTCCCGGGAGCTCCCACGTCCCCGTATGGCACTGGGTCTGAGGTCCTGGCAGGAGGGCCACCGCGGGACCCGGCTGACTGACTTTTCCCTTGAAAACATGTCATCCAGTGTGCAACCTTTTCTAATCACTTGTTTGAATTTAAGTCTATTATACCTACTACATATTTATATATCACTGTATATGGAAAATATATATATATATGTATATGATATATGATTCTAAGATAGAGCCTTTTCTAATCCATGACCTGTTTTATTATTTTTGAACTCTGTTCAAGCCCGGCTTCCTAAGAAGCTACTGAAAATAAGAATTAGGCACAAAATTCTCATCGAGGCCTTGTCAGCTGCAAAGCCCCTACGATGCTGGCTGTACCTGAGGCTGGCTATGTGCCCCACGGTCCCCAAAGTCACACTGCGAGGGCAGAGCCCTGCTCCGCAGCCCAGACTATCCCAGACCCACGAGTGAGCTGCCTGGAGTCCACCAGGGTTTTCTCTAGAGGGAGTGTGAAGGGCTCAGGGAGAAGGACAAGGTGAATGGGACGGTCCTCAGCTCTTTATAGAAAAACCACCGGAGATAGTCATGTCCGCCGCAGGCATCGAAGCTGAAAACGACCCGCCGCTCTCTGCCTGGGCGCGGAAGCTGGCCCCCACCTCCCGAAGTGTGCAGGCACAGAGCCGTCCTGCCCGCCCTCCCCGCCCTCTGTCCCTGTAACCAGAGCTGGCTCCGCAATGCCCCATCAAAAGGACAGAGAGCAGGAAGGTCACGTTCAGGGAGGGGGCTATAATTTTAGAAGCACTTCCTGCTATGAGTCTGACTTCTGATCTCCTGTGATCACTCAGCCCAGTGAGTTGAAGCAAATGGATGCCTGGCCCGCTGCCTGGTGGGCCGACCTGTCAGGCACCCAGGGCACGGCCCTTGGGGCTCTGGGCACGGCTCGTCCCGCCCCTCTGCTCTCCAGCACGTACACTGGGAAGAATGCAGTGCAAACCTGCATGCATCTGAAACTAAAATTCGTGGCGCTCACCATCAGGCCCCAAAGCGGCTCCCTGCTCCACCGGAGCAGGACTGCTCGTAGGGGCCAAATCCCTCCCAGCTTTGCTTTTAGCACAGGAGGGCGAAGGCCTGGGAACAGGAAGACATTTTCCTAATCAAATTACTAATTAATGACCCGAATGAGATGAGATTCCCAACTGGAGGGCTTTCAAAGTCCACACTTTGAGTGTGTGTCTACTGGATCAGACGCTCGCCCAGCGCCCCGTCTATCTCAAACCAGCAGTGACGAGAACCGCGAGAAAGGGGGCAGAGCCCGCTGTAGCAGGGGAAGCTGCTGGGTAGGCAGAACTACCGTGTGATCTCATTGTCAGCATTCACTTCCCTTGGGTGTGAAATAAGAGATAGTGGCTTAAGCGGCAGCTCCCAAAGTTGTTTTTTTCCGAATTACCAGAGAACATTTTAAAACTTCAGATCTCTGGGTCCCATCCTAGATCTTTCAAAGAGCACCTTTGGGGATAATTCCAGGAACCGGTCTATTTTGTACCATGCAGCGTGATCACGGGCAGCCAGATCAGAAAACTACCCCGAGACCCCTTTGGAAATCTTGTGGGCGCAGACATTCTATGATCGATAGTCAGTGTCCCCAGGTTTGCTCCTGTGGGAGCCACCGTGAGTCCGAGCGGAGGAGCAGAGTGAAAGAAGGGGAACTTCTCTGGGGGCGAGAGACATTGCCAACCAGGACACCTGAGGCTTCGGGAAGTCTGTCAAATTGAAGCTTTTAGTTCACACTTCCCAAATGCATGTGACAGCTACTATCAGCTGAAGAATTACTCATCTTCAGAATGCCCTTTGTAAAAATCAGTTACGGAAACATTTATTTCTATTTGTACAAATACAGAAATTTTAGAGTTAAAAATAAAGTATTCTTGAATCCTAATATCCAGGTAAGTAACTGAAATGGGCCTCGGACCCCTTCGTTCAATCAGCCACGGATAGATATTCAGCTCAGAATGAGACCTGGCTACCCCGGGCCAGGCTCCTTATGGGAGTTCGCAACAGCACCTCCTGTGTCCACCCTGAGAGCATCTGCTCTGGGCCTTGGTCACAGGGACACTGGCTTCCCTGGGCAGCGGAGTGCTGCGAACAGGCCGCCTCCCCGGCGCTCCCTCCTGTCGGAGCTGGCTTCCTCCTGGGGCTCACCTCCCTGGGCTTTAAATGCTTCCTGTGACTCAGATGAAAAATTAGCCTGAAATAAATACCCCTGGATGGCCACAAAGGCCTTCTGTGCAGGGCTGGGGCTGCCCCATCCTGGCAGGGGCCAGGCGGGGGGCCAGGCCTCCGGGGTCAGGCTCAGCGTGACCCTGCTCTGCTCTTGCTGCCGCTCCGGTTTCTCCGAGGAGACAACACAACTCCCAGATCCGGTTACTGACTCGGTGAAGGGGCTCATTTGTCCCCCATGATGTTTAACCTTTGAAAATGTTGTAGGCCTAACTTTCCCCTGTATCTTTAAAAACATAGGCCAGTTCTTCAAAACGACCTTTTACCAGGAAGGTAAGCACGCTGAAATCTGGTTTAAAAAAAAAAGTAGAGACCCTAAATGGTCAGATTCCTGAAGATTTGATCAAAAGAACTGTTTACAAGAAAACTGAGCCAAATGAACAGGCCAAGGACTGCATTCTGCTGTGGGGTCCCATCCGCACTCGCTGAGTCCTGGGGACCCCGACACTTTCTCCTGGGGCATCCCTGACCTCCACCTGCCTCGGCGATCACCCCTCACTCCCCATCCATGCCTTTTCATTTATGGCTGTAGAGGTCCATGGTGAGGACCCGAAAGGAGTGGAGCTTCCTTCCCGCTCGCTCCCTCCCTCTTTCCTTCCCTCCTCTCTTCCTCTTTTTCCCCCAAAGATCCATCCACAAATTCTCAATGTGCCCTCAGTCCCTGTTGGGGGTGTCCCAGTGCTGAGGTTTCCAGAAGGAGAGTGCAGGCTCCCACCCTGAGGAGATTGCCGACTCCAGTTACAAAGGGAGAGAAACCACCACCAATGCCCCAGCTGGGCAGGCGAGCCCGGGGGAGGCCCCCGTGGAGGCCGTGCCATGTGGGAAGGCGCCGGGGCTTCGCAGACAGCCATCACGTGCCCGGGTTCTGCAGGTTGAAGGGGCACCCCTGACGGTACAAATGGAGACGCCATTCCACACTGAGAAGTGCCCACGTGGGCCAACACAGAGACACAAAGCAAGCCTAGCGACTCCAGTCCGTCCACGGAAACCGAGGACAGTGAGTCTGCGGGACAGACGAGCGGACACTGTTAGAGCCACGCCCCCCACCACGGCCTAGGCACTGGGCTGCGAGCTGGACTTCATGGAGGCAGGAAGGAATCACAAACTGTCCCCATGTTAGATCAGCCTGGACAATCGTTACATCATAAAAAAGCTGTCCAGATATACAAGGATATGAGCTATAAATGCACTATTAAATCGCGACATAATTTAGACACCATGTATTCTAATGACGTAGGAAAATACATGTCATATTTATAGAAACACAGAGACATATGGACTGATCGGTGCTGAATCTTGTGAATGTGTTAATATGGACCCCAAACCCTGCTTCATACCTTCATCGCCATTCACCGTCACGATGTCTCCTTCCAATGCTCAACGCCTTCCTCAGGCTCACTTTTTTCCTTTTAAGGAAGAAACGACTTTCTTTACGATACTGAAGTCCTTTAGAACCTTCCATTTTTCACGCTCTTTGCCTTCTCTCTCTGTAGCGTTTAATCTCATTTTTGAGGTGCTGTTTATTTGTTTTTGTTTCTAATTAAGTGAATTTTCTGGTCCACGGCTTTCGACAGTGCCAAAGAAATGTAATTAAAATCACACTGGTCACAGAGGAAACTTTTGGCAAAAGCACATTTTTATTCCCTTTCTGAAAAAAAAATGTATTCAGGAACTCAGCCAACCGAAGCTTCATCTCAGCGGCTCGGCGGCCCTGGGGTTGTGGGCCGCCCACCCCACCCGCCTGCCGGCTGGCCCCCCAGCCCTCACACGCCCCCTCTGTCATGTCCTCGGCAAAGCTTCTTCTGAATCTGCCTGAGGGAAGCACTTGGGGGTTAATCCCGTGGACTGAGTCCAAATAACAGTCAAATGGAAGGCTTACCCCCCAGTGTCGCCTCAGACAGGAGTCTCGGGCACTGTGACAGTGACCCCTGGCCACACGGATGATGGTCTGCCCAGGCTGGTGGGAGCAGACCGGATGATGACCCTCCCAGGGGGATGGCGGAGATGGACCATTTAAAAGAGAAAATAGAAGGAGAAGGTGGGCCCGCTGCCCTTCTGAAGATCCCACGGCAGGCCGATGAGGCTGCAGACTATTCTGTATGCGCTGCTTCACGACACAGAAACGGATGCGTGACCTTGGTGGTTCCCATCCTAACCCTCCCAAAGCCATGGGAAACGTCACTGGGATGGCCAGCAGCAGTGGGGGGCGTGGCGCGGTCCCCTCGCTCACAATTGTTAAGAGCAGAAGTCAAGGCGGCGCGATCCCCACAATCATACATGTGCTCCCCACAAAGTCGGCATCATGGGTGTCTGAAGAAAGAATCGTGATGAACAACTAACTCTTAGGAAGGAAGGGAAAGAAGGTAGACGGGCAGGAAGGAGAAGGGAAGGGAGGAGGGAGGTGGGGAGGGGGCAGGGCTGAGGGCAGAAGAGAGGGGGACAAAAGGCAGGGAGGATGGAGGCAGGGAGGACAGGAGAAGGTCTGTGGCGATACCGGGGTTCCATCCCGGGACCCTGGAGGCGCCCCGCCGACCTGGATCTTGCCCTCACTTGCTGGTGAACTTGAAATAGTGACTCTCTCCCTCTCTGCATCTCAATTTCTTTCTCAGCACGAAGAGAACTGAAGTGGATCATTTCTCCCCAGCTTTACTGAGACACAGTCAACACGTAGCATTGTATACGATTGGAGGGTTTGGGATGACGATTCCATTGACATGCGTATCACACAGCGAAGGCCACACTAAGGCCCGTCCGTTCACACACCACCACCTCACGTCATTACCGTTGTGTGTACATGTGTGTGAGTGTCTGTGTGATGAGACACGTAGGACAGCGTGGGCTCCCGGAGTCGCAGCTGTCTGTCCCCGCCCTGCATACACTCACCTGGCAGGTGAGGTTCAATGCCCTGTCTCTCAGAGACATGCCCTGTGCTCAGAGTCTAATGTCTGGAAGCTCCTGCCAGTCTCCCGGGATGCACTTGGCATTTCCACACAGATGCCGCTGCTTAGCTGACAGACTGACACACTTGCTAAATAAATATTGTAATACTTGGAAAGGTTCGGGCGTTGATGCTATAGCACCATTTTCCTCCCTCTGAGCCTGCCGGAGTTCATAGTCACAGAGGAAGGAAGAGTGACCGAGGTCACTGGGGGCGGATGCATGCGTTGGCTTGGGAAAGCCCTACGCCTGCATCACACCACGACTGTGTGAAAATATAGATGAAACACTCTCAGATGGAAATGTTTGCTAAGAGGAGGGATATAGGGGACATCACACCACGTCCTTTCCCATGACTCTTCTTCAAACCCTCTCCCAGCACACACACAGACATACACACGTGCACAAACACACACGGACACCCACTCTTGGATGCATACTCACTCCATCTTTTTCTAACCAGATATATCCCACGCTGCTTTGCTCGTGATGTTCGCTTTGACTGCTTGCTCTGTCTCACCATCTTCAAGTGGCTGCACTGTTACTTACACTCCAAGACTCAGCTAGTACCTCCTCTTTCAGGAAGTCTTCCCTGCATCCTCCCCTCTCCTGAGTTCCCAATCACTGTGCTCCTTGCACACTTTACACAGGGAGTTGTGACATTTGTTTATGGTCCCAAGAGGGCTGTGTTACTTGTCTGATCTTCCGGGTCTGGATCCCTGAGTAGGTACCCCATAAATATTAGCAATTTGGGGGTCTATGGAGCCCTTTTACACTAAAAAGCACACAGAACATAAGTGGGTAAAGAAGCGATAGGTAGCACCCTAACTAGAGGAACGGTGTGGGCATCATGGCCCAGGGCTGAATGGTCAACGGTTCTCTTCCGAAATTGACGTTGCTATGGACACTTCTGGGACACACACTCCAGGGTCCACGGGGAATAGAGAATTGTCTGCGCTGAAGCCCCCCACGTCACAAGGCCGTTTCATGAGAAAATTACTCGAAGTCCTCAGCAGCCTGAGGGTTAACGGTGCCCACGTCCTGACGCATCGGCTTACTCCTGGGGAGAAGCTTCCAGCAGGCCCTGAAGACGGGCTCCGATCTCGGGTCACCAGTGGACGGCTGCGTTAAGTAAGGAAGAATTAGAATTGAACATAAATTAACAAGGTTATGACCTGGTAAAAGCTTTCCCACAGTTAAAGCTCTCTGAAATTGCATTTTGCCTTACTATGTAGTTTTGAAAATCAATGAAAATTAATACTAATGCTTCTGGGCTGCCGAAGAGGGGAGAAGGCTACACTTAATTCCGTGGACAGTGCTGAGCGGGCAGCTCTGGCGGGGAGAAGGGCGGCGCGGCCCGCACGCCCCGCGGGGTGCCTTCTGACCTCTGGCCCAGGCGCAGCCGAGGGCCGCCCTCGCGGCAGGCTTTTCCCCAGCCATAGTGCTGACGACGATGGCCAGGTCTCCGAAGACGACTCGGCTTGCGAGCCTCTCTTTCAGCAGGGACTTCGGTGTCATTGCTCTGAAAATCGTTTAGATGGACTTCAAAAAGAAGGAAGTCAGGTGACCCCTCGAAGTGGTGTTCAATGGGGGACAATGACACCGAGTCTGTGCCCGCGGAGGACTCTCTCCCTCTGCCGCGTGTGGGCAGCCGGGTGGCTCCGGGGGGCGGAGGGCACCACATGACGGGGGACACTGACTACGCAGAGCTTCCGTTCCCACGAAGGCACTTTTCTTTGTCTCACAGGCCCTTCCAGGTCCACCGCCGACGCACCTCCCGGCAGTAAATTCTCTTTCGTACACACCTACCTAATTCACGCGTACGGAGAGTCGCACACACACGGTCCTTGTTTTGAAAACCTACACACACACACACCACTAAGCATCCCCGCAAGAAAACCAGGGCCCCAGACTTCATTTATGTGGTCATCTCAACGCGAGCGAGACATCGCTGCCTCATAGCCTGTTGGACAGTAAAACTGATTCGACGCGTCTCAGAAATGCAGCGTGCCCTCGTGGGGCCGGCGTTCGGAAGCGGTGCTGGACGGACCCCACCGCCTTGTGGACTCGTTCTACAGGGTCACCTGCGGGGGAGCATAACCTGCCCTCCGGGACCAAAGCCTGCCTGCGTCCGTTATTCCTTCTCGCCATGGTGTTCTGATGTGCCCATTTGAAAGACCCTTGAAACTACTGTGACGTTTTGCATGCTAACGTGGTTTCAATGGCTTCCTGTTACCGGGAGATCACTCACTCGTCCTTTCAGCAAACCTTTGTCACACACCCACCACGAGCGAGGCGAGTGCCAGCTGCAGTTCTTTCTAATCCAACGCATGGCGAGCAGCCTGCGTTCTCAGGGACTTGAACGGTCCCTGGAGAGGTCATCCGCAGAAGCAGAGCCCTGGGGTTCCAGGCGGCTGGCACAGGGAACAAGGCTCCGTGCGCATTCAGGAAAGGAATCTGCCCCGAAAGAGGAAACCACAGGGGGCTTGCCCAGAGGAGGTGTGCTGGGGTCCCTGTTAGGAGGACTGAGGCACCCAGAGAGGGGGAACAGACGAGGTAGAAAATGACGTGGGACAAGAACAGACTGGTGGCAGCGATGTGTGTTGTCCCCTCACTTGGCCACTTTTCAGTGGGGCACGCCTTATGTCTGCACTCAGCCCCCACCCTTCGAGCACCTCTGCAGCTTAGTGGTTGGGCTCACAACGTGAGGTGCCGAGCCCTTGGTTTAATTCCTGCCCCTCACTGTCTGGGTGGGTGACCTTCAGTGGGGCCTTTGACCGGGTGTCTCACTTCCCCGGTCTAAAAGTGAACATGCTAGGATTGCCACCTGCCCCACACAGTGACTGAGAGCCGAGGGGCTCGGGTTCTGAAGCCCCCGCAGCGGGGCCGGCCCACAGCGAGCCAGCGGGAGTGCCAGGTCCCTGGGCGAGAACCAAGCGGGTTGCAACCATCCCCCAGCGTCCAGTGCGCAGAAGCCAGGCACTCGCTGGCCCAAGGAGGATGTAACTTACTTGACCGAGTCAGAAATTGACTTACACCATTTGAACTGAGTTAGCAAGAATGTCCCTTCATCCTTTTTTTCTCGTGATACGGAAATCACCATTCGTCTGCCTGAGAGCCTCCAGATGCATCTGATCGCCCATGAACTTGCCGTCCCAGGTGGGCATGCGTTTCTGTCGGGCAGTGAGTGGGTGATCTTGTTACAAACACTTGTCCCTCATGGACGTCCTTTACCTCCGGACCATGGTGTCGCTGTTCGAATAACCGAGAGGGCCAGCGCAACCCCCAGGGCCAGCCCCCTAGAGACACCATACTCTTTGAAGGAGCATTGCTTGCTCAGTGAAAATTAATCTTTTCCAGAAATAGGTCAGTGCATCCGCTCTGGCCAAGCAAACACCAGAAACGCTGGCCCTGTCTGGTAAATGGTGTCTTACCCACCTCTTAGAGGAATATCTTATTGGGTTGAAAATTTGATAGGGAAAGGAAATTCTAAGAGGAAAAAAAACAAAACCCAGACTCGCCGTTTGCTGCGCGGGCACCCAGTGCCACCCTGCGCTGAGAGGTGGGGGCAGAGCCAAGGACGACGGCCCCGCCAACACAATTTTTTTCCTTGGGAACAGAGCAGTGCCCTGGCTGGAGAAATTATCCTCCCTATTGACACAGGACTGTCTGCATACCTTACTCAGGGTGGGAGCAGCTCCTGGCTGGCGGGGGCAGGCGTCACGCCAGGTCCGTGGGAGCAGGAGACTCACCTTCGCGCGTTGGTATCGCACTCCTTGTCCTCAAGGTTTCGCAGGCACGTGGGTTGACCTGTGCTCACCGTAGAAGAGGGGACCTTCCGTCTGTCTCCGGGGGCTCCTTCTGTGTTGCTGTCTCCCAGCCAATGTTCATTCCTGAGAACCCAAGCTGCCTAGTGCCCCGGACCCTCAGCCCTGCCCTCTGCCCTGGGGCTCAGCCCTGCTCCACCTGCTGCCCCAGGCTGTAAGCCGTGATCTCATCCCAATGACTCAATTAGAAGTAACCGTTCTGCCCGGCTGGTGTAGCTCAGTGGATTGAGCACAGGCTGGGAACCAGAGGGTCCCGGTTCGATTCCCAGTCGGGGCACATGCCTGGGTTGCGGGCCAGGTCCCCAGTGAGGGCCATGTGAGAGGCAACCATACATTGTTCTTTCTCCCTCCCTTTTCCTCTCTCTGAAAATAAATAAATAAAATCTTAAAAAAAAAATTAAAAAAAAAAAAAGAAGTAACCGTTCTGCGGGATAACCATCCTCCACTGCCTGATGACAGCGCCCCGCGGTTCTAGAAATAGTATCCAATTTTGGTTGTTGTGTGTGAGAGAGTACATCCAATCCCTGGTGTTCTATTTGGGCCAGAGGTGCAAATCCAAAGTCACAAATTTTCTTTAAAATTCCTTAAAAATTCTTAAAATTGTCACTTTGTTTCAGCATTCAATGAGCAAAAACTCTAATGTCCAGTGTACCTAAATAAGCCATTGACCATATTCTTTGCTCTCTCATGTTCTTTCTCTATGCCGGGCACCTGTCACACAGCCAAGAATATAATGTGACCTGCTGCCAACCGCTCAGAGCCCAACAGAGGGCAGGGGAGGCAGGCGGACAGTCCCCCGCGGCACGTCCTTGGGTGGCGCTGTCACCGGCAGCCTTTGGGGCTCGCGTGGGTCCTGATGCCGACTCAGAAACAACAGCTCTGGCAGCGATAAACGGGGTGAGGCACGGAAAGGTCCTTTCTTCTACGCGCTGAAACGCGACGTTCTATTGCAGACACCCGTGGATTCTGACGTCTTTTATTTGTTCATAAGCTAAAGGTGTCCCATTTCAAATGCACTGTAAGTGCTAGAACTGGCCTGGAGGGACGTTCTCTTTCCCAGTGCCTCTGTGAGACTGTGGGCCCTGCAGTGTGACCTCTCTTAAATTAGGAGAAGAAATTGTGGCATGTCGTAAGCCCAGGTCAGCTATCACCTCCTCTGTGAAGTCCTGTCTCTTTCCCCAGGCATTCCATAGCATGTAGCAATAATTTGTATTTTGCAAAAAGTGGAGAGAGGGAAGGAGAGAAGAAGGAAAGGGGGGAGGGGAGGAGGGAGAGGAGGAAAGGCCTTCCTTTGGAAATCGAATGTCTGAGTTTGAGAATTTGAGCCATTCGCATTGGCCCCCAGCATAGTCTCCGGCCTTCGGAGACTCCCCTTCCTCACTCCCCACCCCAACCGACGCCCTCCACCCTTGGCTGGAAGCCCATCCCTCCACCCAGCAGCTGTCGCGGACACACGCGGATTCACGGAGCATCCCGTCCTTCGGGACTTGAGAAAACATTACAGGAGCTGGTGAAACTATTCTCGACGCACACTCCAGCAAGTTCAGCAGCAAACTGGAAAACTAACGTGAGATAATTACTTGAAAAAATCATTTTGAAGAATTTTCGCTACAGTGATTTTCATCCATTGTTTTGAAATGTTCCTTAAATTAGTTTCATTTGGTATTACGCTATTTAGCCAATCCAGCTTATGAAGAGTACATAAATATTTTAAGGACATACAGATTTATAATATAGATATAAATATAGTTATAGGAGTAATATAAACAAATTATATAATTACACCTAACATGTAAACAGAGGCAACATGTACATACACACATAACAACATACAACACGATCCTCCATAAATGAGCTCTTGCTTTTCCAGCCTTCCTCCATGATAGGGTGACCCAGAGAGGTGGCACTGAACTTGGGCTTTTCTCGATAACTCGGCTGACTTGGGGACAGCTGCGGCTTCCTGAGCAATGGCTTGGAGTTGGCCCTTTTCTCGGTGCAGTCCCTGCGCTCCGCCCCTTCCTCTGAACTCCCAGTCTGGTTCCTGACAAGAAACCGAGGTTCCGTGGAGACCAGAAAAGCTCTGGAAGCCCAGAGCCGGGGTGCGAACCGGAGAGCCAGGCTCCGGGGCAGGTGTCACAGCCACTGCGTTAACGACGGGGCCTCTCTACGGTGTTTCATTTCTAGCGGAATGCCGGTTTTCTTGAAAACTGGAAACAAAAACTGCAATTTTTCCCCCCAAACCAGTGGAGGTGTTTTGAACACCCAGCCCCAACTCTCTGTAAGCCTGGCCAGGGAGCACCCTGCGTGTTTGTGCCTGGATGTGAACGAGAGTCTATCAAATGCTCCTCCTACCTTCCCACCGCAGCCGGCGCCCCACCCTGGGTTCTCGCTCCTTCTCTCTCCCACATACCTCTCTCTCTCTCTCCTTTTCTCTCTCTCCCCCCCTCCCTCTCTCTCCCCCCTCTCCCTCTCTCTCTCGCTTCTTCTTTCTTTAAACCTGCCATGCTGATTTTATTCCCGAATTAGTGTTTAATTTGATATTCTCATGACAAAAAAAATAGGAGAGTAATAATAATAAATGCTCACATCGAGATTCTGGCATTGTTACTGATGGGATCGGGGAAAGGCTGTGATTTTCTGCCCGACCCCTCCCCACCCCCACCCACCCCGCCCCCTGTTGCCGGCAGAAAACTCATAAAGCCACATTCATATTCTCAGCCGGGAAATATGGCCACAGCTCAGGCACCCACTGGGCTTTTCTTCGCTTTTCACAGAAGTTATATACAGTTTATAGCTAAAGAAAGAAAAATGAAAGGGAATTCTGAATTCCTAACAGAAAAGGGTGGGCTTTCTTCGCGTTGTGCTCACTGGAGCTTCATCTAGGGGAACCCGGCCACATCCTTTTCAAACAGAGAAGGCTTTGCGCGGTGCTCTTAATGTAAAGGTCAAGGTCTCACTCACATTCGCATTCAATTCAGAAAGAATAAAAAATCAGTGCAGCCAGGGAGCCGACACACGCCGGCCACACCTGTGCGTTTTTAAACGCAGCCTAGAAACACGCACACAAAGGAAACCTTCCGCAGAAGAACAGGGTTCACCTGCGTTCCTGCCAACCTCCCACTGCGACCGACCCCAAATGCAGGCTTTGCTCTACAGACACTTTGCTATTTTTGATACACTCGAGTGAGTTGATTGTTCTCCCTGAAGAACACAGTGTAGTAATAGCACTGCAAATCAGAGGGGCCTGTGGTCCTGCCTCTTCTGCTCCCAGAACGTCCTCGCCACGAGGGGCAGAGGGTGCTGGCGCTGTGCCTCCTGAAGCAACCTCAAAGGCCAAGTTCATCAGTGGCAGCAGCCAGCTCCTTGCAGAGGAACCCTTGACCTCCATGGGGACAGAAGTGACTGGAGCTGGGAGCAATATGTTTCTCTGCCCTCAGAGCCACGGTCTGCATGTTACCGTTGACCCTTTGCGGGAAAGCACCACGTCGACTTGTTGCTGTCCCTGCGGCCGTGGTTGCATGCGATATCACCTGGGAGGTGGTCTCTCTGAGTGGTGTCCATTACTCCTTGTCAGCCAGCCTTCCCAGCAGCCATCTGCTGGGCCAGAGCAACCCCACATCCAACCCGGCTCCCCAGGGCGAGTTCCCAGGCTGAGCAGGGTCACCAGGAGAATGCATTCGACCCCATGGCACCTGGCTGTGTGTTTGTGAATCTCTGTGGCTGTGCCACCATGAAATGCAGTAACCCCTCTTCTGTAAAGCCAGTAGGAAGCTGGTGGGATAAGGGGGTGCGGCGGTGGTCAACAGCGGCAATGGAGCCCATGTAAAAGCAACATTAATTCTCACCAGCACAAAGGAGAGAGCAAGAGATGCTGCTATTACACGCTCACACCGCGTGAGATGAATAGAACCTCAGAGTTACCACGACGACGCCACAGGGCTACTTTGAGGGCACTGATATGGCAGATATTAACGTATTAACGCTTTGCACATATATCAGCCAGGAATGGACGTGGGGACGGGGGTGGGCTCAGGGCAGGTGGCTAGAGTCTGCTCTTAAAGGGCAATATCATCTTGAAATGTAGAGCTGGGTTAACTGACTTTGTCTCAGAAAGACGCAGAAAAACAGTCTGAAAGCCTGGAAAGATGAGCTCAAGGGGGAAGAGAAATGCATAACGTGATACAGAATTAGTCACTCAATTGCACCGAGACGTCACAGTGATGAATAGAGGCACCGATGATTCATGCTCATTATTCTTGCCTCTAATGTGACATCCCCGTGGAGGCGGAGAGAAACGAGACAGAAAAGCTCTTCCTGATAATGAAAGTGGTTTCCAAAGCAGCCTGGCGAGGCGGGCGCGCCAGGGACCAGCACGGCCATCGTGCGCCACCGTGGGCACCCTCTGCTCAGCACCGCCCGCGTCTCGGGGACCACCGACGGCCTGCCTGCGGTGGGTGGGTCCCGGAAGCTGAGGTGGCAGAAAAGCTGAGTGCCCCCTCTCAGGTCCTCCGCGTTTCTGGCCCAGACTCAATTCTGGAACTTCTCGTGTGGCCTTCACTTTCACTTCTGACACTTACTAATGCTGGGTTCTTAAAGCATGATTTCATGGGATCCCTGGAGTGTGTGTAAGGAATCAACTTTGATTTATGGAAAGAAAGCAGGAGGAAGATTTGCGAAGGTTCAAGAACATGAACAACTCTGTATTTTGCAAGGAAAGGAGCAGATACTTTTTCCCGTGTTAAGTAGCTTTTAATCCAGCCAGGAATGTGAGATGCACTCACACGCACACTTAAAAAAAAAAAAAAAGCTACATGAACAGAAACTTGACCGTGTCTAATTGAAACTCAGTGGGAGGTAGAGCAGAAACGCAGAGGCTCCGGCTCGGAAGGCTCCAGACTCTCACCTCGTCATACAGCTCACAGTCGGTGACTCACTTCAACTCTGAGTCTCAGGTTCTTTGTGACAAATAGACCTACTGTCAGTCACAGGGCTGATCTCTGTGACATCTGCTCTGCCCTTTTTCTTCCCCGGACTCTGCAGATACTGAGGGATCTATGACAGACAAACCCAGTCCAGGAGACCTGGGCAGAGGGACGAAATGGCCTTGCTCGCACCCCCTGCCAGACGCCCCTTCCCTGAGCCCGGTCCAGACCTTGGAGCTGGGAGCTGAGCAGACTTGGTGGGAGACTTCTGTCTGCAAGCAGACACAGTGCGGAGGAAGCTGCCTCCCACCATCTCCGAAGGAAATGGAAAAGGTCCCAACCCAACCCCTAGGTGTGAACTGTCCAGCAGAATGAGCCTCTCCAATTCAAAAAGGAGGACCCCAGCCTGCCAGCACTCCCAGCTCGGATGATCTCACTTCTCCAGCACCGGGGGGCGACGAGCCAGGGGTCCCGGAAGTTCACATGGGCACCTGCTTCCCAGCAATGTGGACGGCGAGGGATTAAGCATTCCTCTCAATCAATTCCATCGTCTTTGTGTCATTCAAGCCAGAAATACTAAAATGAGCTGTGACTGAGATCATCCCCCACAACCCACATCTCGACCAGCTCCAGCCCTGCAGCCATCTGTCACCCCGCCTTTCTCAGGCACACTCCTCCGTCTCCTGCACGCATCACTGCTCTTGTTCCCCCACATCCGACTCCCTTTGAGACCCGCATGCATGCCCCCTCCTCCTGTGGGCGGAGTCGTTCTTCCTCTCTGTGTGGAAGCCCTCCTGTGCTTCCCACAGCTCAGACTCGAGGGCCTCTCCAGGCCCCTTCTCGGTAAAAAGTCACAGCAGCAGCCACAATGACTCACATTTGTGAAGAATCCAGAATGCACACAGCACTCACGAAGTATTGCACAGGCATTATTAGCGCCTTTACAGTCCTGAGCTCCCCGTGACTGAAGGGCGCACTTTCAGGTCCATGGTGAGTTAACTGAGACTTGGATCTGTGAACTAAGCCCACGTCTTAAAGGGATGAGCCTCACTCAACCCGCTGACCCCGAGTCAGGGTACTGGAGGACCCCCGGCCCATTCTGTCTCGGTACCAGTGCGGGACCTCATTGTTCAGATGAAGGCCAGTGCTGGTCTGTGTCACAGCGTGGCTGAGCTGACCTGTGGTATTGCCATATCAGAGCCCAGGTTTCCTGGTTCTGGGGTATCAGGGCCGTGCTTGAAATTGGGAAGACACGTGACACGCAAAACCTTCCGTAACGACACAGTCCGTGGATGTTGGAGTGCGTGTCACTGAGCAGCTCCAGCACTGGGACCATTTCTCCTTTGCTCCTGAACCACGTAATGATGGCCTGTAACAGCTTCCCGCCCTCCGACACTGGGAGATGTTGGAGATCATTTTAAAGATCAAAATGACTATGTTTTGTTGGAAAGAATTGGTCTTAAATTCAGCTTTACAACTAATACGTTCAGGGTTTATCAAATTATCAATTTTTATAACTGAGGATGTCTTGACTTGCTTTATTCCTCCCAAACGTTACCGGATCGAATCCATCACGGCCACCATTTAACTGAGTTGTGCCAAATTCGATCTGGTCGCCCCGAAACAAGAGCAAGTAACACGGGGTTTGTTGTCTGTCCCCGGCACTCAAATCACTTCCACACACACCAGTGCCCTTGCAGGAGTCGAAGCAAGGCGTCCTTAAGACGGGGTCTGGGGAGCGGCAAGATGTCCTTCCCGCACACTCGTTTACGGAGCCGAGAGGTGAGTAAATTAATCTTCATTATCAATCCTCCAGACAGCCAGCGTCAGGCCGCGACGTGCTCACTGAGTGCGCACCACGGAGGCCCGTTCCCACGGATGCAGGTGCGCTTGACAGATTGGCGCGGGGATGACGTTCCGCCCTAGGAGCCTGCGGGTGCTTCTGCTCCCCGCCCCCCCATGCCTCCTGATGGGGGGCGGTCGCGATGAGACAAATCGCGCTGTCTATAATCTAGTCCCCTTCCCCTTCGCCATGATTCATCCTGACAAGGAAAGTTTAAGAGCAACAAGTCACACACGATAAACAACATCCATCATGGTGGAGAGGAGTCTGCCTAAAAGCTTTCTGTCACTATTAATAATCCTGTTTCGTTTTCAGCTTCCCCTCGGTACGGCAGGAGCGGTAGAAAGGGGACTTGTCTGCACAGCACAGGTTCAGGAGGGGTCACCTGCCTGAATCCTGCTGAGGGTGGACAGAACTCTGGGAGGGGCTACCATGCCTCCTGCCCTCGGAGCCGCCTGGGGGACCCACCCAGGGGAGGGCTGATGGAAGCGGCGGACCGCACCTCCACTCCCACTTATTTCCGACTTACTTCACCTTCTCCGCACCTCCCCTTGTGTTCTGAGAGGCTGGCTGGGATCTCCCAGGAGCCCCAGTGAGGGCGGCGTTTCCCCAGAGCCCAGAGTCGGCCTCCCCCAGCTGCTGCCCTGTGCTGCTCCTTCGACTCTGGGGGTCCCTGGCACCTGGGGACAGAACGGTCCACCTGGACACACAGAAGCTCACCTCCGATCCGAGCCATGTGGCTTCCATAGGCCACATCAGCTATGGTCACTCCTTGAGAAGAAGGATTTTACAGGACATGAGGGCCACCTGCCCGGTTTGGAGGCCTTCCCCAAACAGCTCGCTGAGAGAGATTCCTGTTCCAGCTCTGTCCCTGTGGCTGTGAATACTTTCCGTCATCGGGGACAGGACTCCACAGCTCGCCCCAGCAAGGGTCTCTGTCGTTTTGGGGGGCACTGAGCCGCGGTGATTTTCACACGCAAGTTACTTTTCTGGCAAAGTAATTAACACCATTTACTTGGTTCTCCGAACTGAGGAGTGAGGCGACCACGCCCCAGGATGAAGCGCTGCAGTCGGGGCCCAGATAATTCTCGGACCCCAATCCTGTCCCCAGGCGGCTCTCCAGAGCTGGTAAAAAGATAACATTTGAAAGCAGTGTACTCTTTAAATATTTTCTTACCATGCTGAGGAGGCGGTGGAGGATTAAGAGGGCTGAAGGACTCGTCTACCCCAACAGCAGACTCGGTGCCCAGGCCGAGTCCAGGCGCTGGCTCGCGGAACCCAGACGCAGGTCTGCCGTCCTGTCAAGACGCCGCAGAGGTGGGCTGGGCTTTCGGAAAATCGCCTCATCTTTCATACTCCACTCACTTCAGAAAGATGCAGTTCCTGTCCTGCCCACTCCACCGAGTTCCTGTGAAAACTCAAACGAACTAACGGATGTGATCACACGTGTGAACTTGTGTATCTGTGTTCACACATGTGCGGGACTATTGTTTACTTTCGTAGTTGTCACAGAAGCAAGACAGTAGCAATTTGTGCTTTTATTCATACTGAAATCACCCTACGCTTTTCACTGTTTCCTTCAATGTGGGAACCAGTGCTCACAGAAGAACTCTGTACTTCACCAGCACAAAAACCCCATTGCAAACATGGAAATGGTATCGTCACTTTTTACTAAAATTCTTCATGTCAACAGATACAAACAAGCTACTTTTCCCTTTGAAGTCGTCATGTCTAAAATGTCTGCGATGAGAGCTCAGATCCTCGCTTTGCTCTTGATGCCTGTCAATGGAGAGGCCCGACGTCTCTTGGATGGGGTAAGAAGTAGATCAGCCGCCACCTTGTTCCTGTCCTCCTTGGGCTTTGGTCCCATCTCCAGCCCCTTGGAGGCTCACCAGCCATAGCCGTGATGTGTGACCTGTGACACCGATGTGCTCAGTTTGGAAAGAAGGCCTGGAATAGCATATGAGTGGCACCTGGCGCCGGGTAAGGGCTGAGGACAGAGCAGAGGCACATGTCACCATTACTTCCAGTCACTGTACCCACGGGGTCACCTGTGCTCCTCCCTCTCTTGAGGACCCTGACAGAGGTGCCCAGCCCTCCTGTGCTGTCACCCTTTTCCAAACAGACCGACACCCACCGCTTCACAGGGCCCAGCCGTGATGGGAGGGCAGAGTCTCCGGTCACCCCCCGATACCCCCAGTTTGTCTCCTTGCTCGCCGGCCAGCAGCCAACAGCTCAGGCCATGGGCATCCGATCTCGATAACGTTACCAGCTCTCAAACTGTCTCACACGGAGAAGACAAACGCTGTGCCTTGCTTTTTCACAACTTTAGACCTCCAGGGATCAAAAGAGATAATTTCAGTTTCCCGAAGTTTATGTTCTAGGGGATTTGAGGCTATTACAATACAGTTCAAATGTAAAGTAAAAAACAGAACTAGGTGATCTTTTATAATACGTTCTCTTAGCTAACTTACTCCTTCCTTACCCAAGGAGAGCCCGACAAGGCAAAAGCCCCTTCAAGACATGGGATCGGGGGAGGAAACCGTTCCTCAGCAGCTCCTCCCGAGGAAGCACTGGCCTGGGCACTGGGCCTGGGAACCGGGGGCACTGGGGTTGCAGTTCCTAGGTCTCCTGCCTTCAGTCTCCCCTGCCATGGGCACACAGACCACACCCCCTGCCTGTGGTATGGACTTCACAGATCCGACGGGGCGCAGGGAGAGTCCCTGGACCCAACCGCTGGTTCCCCAGGATGCGGGCATCCTGAGGGGTGCGAGCAATGCGCTGCGCAAACACAGAGCAGGGAGCGTTTGCCGGTCCCTGAGCGCGTTAGGAGGGCTCCTGGAGGACAGGGCGCCGAGCCAGGCATCGGAGGGCGACCGTGACGCTGAGCACAGGAAAGAGGGGAAAGGACAATTAATGCAGCAGAGGGAACAGGAAGCAGAGAATCAGGGCGGGAGTCCATGGCTCCTTCGAGAGCAGAATTCGCTCTGCCTGCAGCACAGGCTTCGGGGAGGCTGCACAGGGGAGCAAGCTTGCTGTGCAGAAAGGGGAGGGCAAACTCGTGCTTCGGCTGCCAGGTTGGAGTTCTGGCGTGTGGGAGCTGGCGAGAGGAGAGTTAGAGGGCGCGTGACCGTACCCGCTTTACTCTGAGGTCCGTGCTCAGGAGAAAGGTTTGCTTTGATTGGTGGAACCTGTTCGCGCCTGTCGACCCAGACACAGCAGGGGATCACTGGCGCATGACACCCTAGGTGACAGTAAGTCGTCACCCTTGGGTGTGCCATCCTGAGTTTATGTATCATTTTTCTTCCAAGTTATTCAAAGCCTGCACATAGATTATTTTCCTAATGTTTCTGAGACATAATTAAGTACATGTATCACCATGCTTATTTTATAAATATTGACATTGGACATATTGGTCACAGAATCTGCTTACGAGAACATGGCACCCAAACTGCCACCCAACCACACGCTCCTCTCAGGCATTTTGCACATGAGTCCCCCTGTGAATAAGAATGTGGCACGCATGTCTCTCTAATTGATTGCATCCACGGAATATTTTTACATTGGCTTTACAGTTTTCAATTAATTGGACCAGCACATTTTTTAAATTTCTAGCACTGAAGGAAAACTATATAAAGTTGAAAAAGTACAACTATTACACATCTTGCTATTACGATTACAAGAATATTCTTTATGCACTGTCTGTTCAGTGGTGGTAGGATCAGTTGCATTACTTCGGGGGCCAATAGATGACACGATTAGCGAATTAACTGGGTCAAAAGCAAGTAGGGACAAAGTGCCCGAGAAGAAACAGAAAAGGCAGACCCTGGCCAGGGGCACTGAGAGTCCAGCCAAAGTGACAATGGAACCCTGTGGTGAGCCACACAACCAGTACCTATAGGTACATTTGTCGAGGCCAGTGAGTTTAATGCTGCTGCTAACCTGTGCATTTATATAGAAAGGGGATTCAGTAGATACAGAAATGGATGAACAAGTATGTAGAGTCTAATAATTTCATTAAAAATTTGATCAGTGTTATTTTATGAAAATGATTAAAATTAGTTTTATCTTAATGAAATAAAAAAATTGAATTTGACAAAAATTAGCTCAAAATGGATCATAGACCTAAATATGAATTTCAAACTGTAAAAGCAGGAGGTAACATGAGAGCAAACCTAGATGACCTTGGATATGTCAATGATTTTCAGATACAACACCAACCACAAGACTCACAAAAGAAATAACTTATCAGTTGAGCTTCATTAAAATTTAAAACTCAGGACTTCCAGCCAACATGGAGGTATAGGTAGATACATTTTGCCTCCTCCCACAACCAAAAGAAGGACAACAACAAATTGAAAAACAAAAAAGCAACCAGAATGGAGAGAAAATCAAACTGTATGGAAGTTCAACAACCAAACGGTTAAAGAAGAAACACTCACCAAGACAGGTAGGAGGGGTGGAGATGGCAGCTGGGGCAGAGAGGACTTGTGACGGTGGCAGCTGGCAGAGCGGGTAGTCTCACACTTGCGTGCAGATAAACCAGGATGAATAACTGGGGAGTGAGATAGACCCACAGCCCAAGGTCCCAGGGTGGGGAAATAAAGCCTCTGACTGAAAACACCTGTGGGGGTTGAGGCAGCAGCAAGAGAAACTCCCAGACTCACAGGAGAGTTCGTTGGAGAGACTCATAGGGTCCTAGAACATACACAAACCCACACACCTGGGAATCAGCACAGAAGGGCCCAATTTGCTTGTGGGTAGCAGGGAAAGTGAGTAAAAGCCGGCTGAGAGCCAAGTAAACAGTATTATTTCCTCTCTGACCCTCCCCCACATACAGCACCACAATGCAGCAATGTGGGTTCCCCTACCCTGGTGAACACCTAAGGCTCCGCCCCTTACTACGTAACAGGTGTGCTGAGACAAAACAAATAAGGCCCAAATGAAATAACAGATCAAAGCTCCAGAAAAAATACAACTGACTGATGAAGAGATAGCCAGCTTATCAGATGCACATTTCAAAACACTGGTGATCAGGATGCTCACAGAATTGGTTGAATATGGTCGCAAAATAGAGGAAAAAGTGAAGGCTATGAAAAGTGAAATAAAGGAAAATGCTCAGGGAACCAACAATGACGGGAAGGAAACTGGAACTCAAATCAATGATTTGGACCAGAAGGAAGAAATAAACAGTCAACCAGAACAGAATGAAGAAAGAAGAATTCAAAAAAATGAGGAGAGGCTTAGGAACCTCCAGGACAACTTTAAACGTTCCAACATCCGAATCATAGGGGTGCCAGAAGGAGAAGAAGAAGAGCAAGAAATGGAAAACTTATTTGAACAAATAATGTAGAACTCTCTAATCTGGTGGAGAAAATAGACTTCCAGGAAGTCCAGAAACCTCAGAGAGGCCCAAAGAAGTTGGATCCAAGGAAGCACACAACCAGGCACATCATAATTACATTACCCAAGATTAAAGAGAAGGAGAGAATCTTAAAAGCAGCAAGAGAAAAGGAGACAATCACCCACAAAGGAGTTCCCATAAGACTCTCAGCTTATTTCTCAAAAGAGACCTTTCAGGCAAGAAGGGGCTGGAAAGAAGTATTCAAGTCATGAAAGGCAAGGATCTACATCCAAGATGACTCTATCCAGCAAAGCTATCATTTAGAATGGAAGGGCAGATAAAGTGCTTCCCAGATAAGGTCAAGTTCAAGGAGTTCATCATCACCAAGCCCTTATTATATGAAATGTTAAAGGGATTTATCTAAGAAAAAGAAAAAGATCAAAAATATGAACAGTAAAATGACAAGAAACTCACAACTATCAACAACTGAACCTAAAAAAAGAAAACAGAAACAAAAACAAACTAAGCAAATAACTGGAACAGGAACAGAATCACAGAAATGGAGATCATATGGAAGGTTATCAGCAGGGAATGGGGAGGGGAGGAGAATGGGGGAAAAGGTACAGGGAATAAGAAGTATAAATGATAGGTACAAAATAGACGGGAGGAAGTTAAGAATAGTACAGGAAATACAGAAGCCAAAGAACTTATACGTATGACCCATGGACATGAACTAAGTGGGGAAAATGTGGGTGGTGGGGTGCAGGGTAGAGGGAAATAAAGGGGAGAAAAATGAGACAACTGTAACAGCATAACCAATAAAATATATTTAAAAGGAAAAAACTTCAAACTCTGCCCTGGGAAAGACACTGTCTAGAGAAAGAAAAGACAAGCCGCACACTGGGAGAAAGTACTAGTAAAAGATACATCTGACTAAGGACTGCTGTTCAAAATATGCAAAGAACTCTTAAAATGCAATAATCCAAACCCAAACAGTTCACTTACAAAATTGGCCAAAGACCTGAACAGACACTTGGCTAAAGCAGACAGACAGCAAATAAGCACATGGAAAGAAGCTCCGTATCGCATGTCATCAGAGAAATGCACCGCGAGATAACACTGCCCCTGTCAGAACAGCCAAAATCCAGACGCCGACAGCACCAAGTGCTGACGAGACGTGGAGGGACAAGACACACTCATTGCTGGTGGGAGTGCAACAGGGTGCAGCCACTTGGAAGACAGCTCGGTGCTTTCTTACAAAGTTAAACATGTGATTCAGCCATTGCTGTCTTTGGTGTTTTCTCAAAGGAGCCGAAAACCTTTGTCCACACACACACCAGCACATGGATGTTTCTAGCAGCTTTATTCATAATTTCCAAAGCTTGGAAGCGACCAAGATGTCCTTCAGTAGGTGACGGCTAAATCAACTTCGGTCCATCCAGACGGTGGAATATTATTCAGCACTAAAAAGTGAGCCTTCAAGCCGTGACAAGACATGGAGTATCCCCGAAAGCATATCCCTCGGTGAAAGAAGCTAGTATGGAATCATACGTGTATGATTCCTATTCTATGACATTCTGGAAAAGGCAAAACTACGGAGACAGAATGATCAGTGGCACCAGGAATCGGGCAAGGGGAGGAAGATGAATAGGCTGAGACAGAGGGTGTTTAGGACGATGAAAATGCATCACACGACGCTATGATGATCGATGACATCATTAGGTATCTGTCAAAACCCATGGAGTGTACCACATCCAGAGTAAGCCCCGATGTAAACTATGGACTTTGGGTGACTAGGATGTGTCAGGAAAGGTTCATTCTTGGTAAAAAAAAAAAAAAAAAGTCCCATCTGGTGAGGGCCATCAGAGCCTGTGTGCGAGGGGAGGGGTGGGAGAAATCTCTGTGCCTTCCTCGCCATTCTGTGGTAAACCTACCACTGCCCTGAAAGGTCAAGTCCTAAAAATGTTTGACCGAAGGACCCACTGATGCCTGTCTTTGCTAAACAGGCGATTCCCCCGAAGGCTGTAGATGGAATCAGGGGACCATGTAAAACAATCAGGCATCACCACGGTTACACTTCAGTTTACATCTGGTCCACTTTTTCACAGTTTCGGTTTGCGGTATAATACGCTGAATGGAGAATGTAGCTTTGTTACCTCTCTCCTTCCTCGCCTCCCGGTTCTTAAATTCATAGCAAGTTTGCAGTCACCGAAGTTGAATCCAGCTCTGCAGCTATAATTATGTGTAGCTCAAGTTCCATATTTAAATCGACTCATAATCACCCTGAAGCTTTTTCCAAAATATCTTCGTTCCAACGATCTCTCTGTGGATTTCTTGTTTGATCGGGTTTCAGCTCCCTGAAGGGCAAACAGCCTCTCATCCAGACACTCGAGAGGCACCTGAGGGAGTCACGGAAGGGTCAGGTCACGCGTTCTCTCCCACGCCCATAAAAAGCGTTCGGTTGCTTTCTGGCGTCGGGGGGGGGGGGGGGGGGGGGGGGGGGGGGAGGTGCACGGCCTTTCCACCGCTGCTTCTGTGTATGTGCCGAGGGATTAGCAGTTCCGTTAGGTTAACTGTTTTCAGAAAGAACATATGAGGGTTACATCTTGGGTTTTTCTTTTTGTGTGTGTCTGAGGATGTCTTCCTGTTTCCTTTTTCACGGTTAAAAGAAAAAAAATACTGGGTATGTAACAGTCTTGCCTTATGTTTTTTCCCTAAGAAATTAGTAGATATAATTCCACCCTCCACTGCGAGATTTCTGGCATTGCCTTTTGGTGCTGAAAAGTGTAAGACAAGACTAATTTTACCATTTTAGGAAGCTTAATTTTTGCTGCTTAATTTACTAAAAAGTTTCCTTCCTCCTTTCCTCCCTCCCTCCCTCCCCTCCCTTCCCTCCCAGTTTCTAGAAACCAACACTTGAGTACATGATGAATTTAGGTTCGTGCCAAACACTTTGGTCCACATACGAATCACAATTATTTGTTTAGCAAATGAACGTGGTATCTTTTTTTTTTAAGATTTGTATTTATTTATTTTTAGACAGAGGGAAGGGAGGGAGAAAGAGAGGGAGAGAAACATCAAGGTATGGTTGCCTCTCACGTGGCCCCCAGTGGGGACCCAGCCTGCAACCCGCATGTGCCCTGACTGGGAATCAAACTGGCGACCCCCTGGTTCGCAGCCAGCGCTCAATCCACTGAGCTACACCAGCCAGGGCAAACGTGGTACATTTTAATAGCACCTTGAACCTGTCATGAAAAATAAAAGCCAGGGCTGTGAGCATCACCTACGTTCTGCCGTTCGGCCTCCTCCACCCATCCCCTGGATGACCCCTGGGAGCCAGCCCTCGGTGAACCCCACAAACACTTTGGATGTGTGGTCAGAAAATCCAATGACTTACAAACCCCGAAATACTAGATGACATTTAAAGTTACTCTATGACATGAACTCCCTCAAAGACGACTGTGTGAGAGGAATCCCTCCCTCTGGTAAAGATCGGAGTAGGGGTCGGAGACACGGAGGCCACGGGGTCAAGCGGGGGGAGTAGACAGTGACAGCGGGCGAGAAGCATGGAGGCTGCTGGGTCTCACCCCAAACACCCTCCAGGGGAAGGGATGAACAACTAGGCCAACAAAACACCTCGGCCAAGTGACCTTAGCCGGCTTCCTCACCTCTACCCCAAGACGGACGGTGGCCACTTGAGCGGGACCATGGTGGCAGCCTGTGGCTTTGCTCGAGCGGTGTCCCCACACAGAGCAGACAAGGACCAGTAGGGGGCCTGGGCCCTGAACGCCGACGCCAACCCCCAGACCCTGGTGCGCTGTCAGCGGGTCTCTGGATGCGCAGGTGGTTCTGTTCAGTCTCCGAGATGGGACAGCGTCCCTCACCCTAACAGGACAATTTCCAAACCCTTCAGGCACGTCTTTCTGCAGCACCATTACCCGCGATTCCTAGTCAGCAAAAGAGGTCACCAGCCTGGAGCTTTGCTCTGAACAGAGAACTTGACGTGCTCCCGAGAGACACAGGGTTGCTTCTTTGCTCCTTTTTCACAAGACGTTAATTAGCCCCGAGGAATAACGGCAGGAAGTGGCTTACGCTTAGCCTCACTGTGCGTGGACTCCGGTGTTGGCCGGAGCACGGATTAATGTTTTAATTAGTCTCATGACTTTCTCAGTGAAATATATGTTCCTAGGTAGTAACTGCTGGTCATCAGCAAGCTTCTGTTTTTAGATGGATGGGTCCCCAGCCCGCGAGCTGAGATGAAGCTGCACCAGGCCCAACAAGGCAGGCGGGATCAGCTTTGACCCAGTCGGCGAGCCTCGCCTCTGGGTAGACTCGGCTTTCAATTTGCACTTCGGCAAAGCCCAGGTGACAACATCATGTGACAGCATCGTGTGGCCTCCTCTTTCCCGTCAGCACGCCTGCCTCCACCTGGACTGCTGCCCCCTTCTGCAGAGCGGCGTCTGCCAGCGGGAGGGGCTTGCGCAACTCTCGGCGGGGGGGCGGGGGGGGGCTCGCATGAGTCACAGGCTGTGGTAGCAGCTCCTCGAAGGTTAGGTATTGTTTTGTCAACATTGTATGTGATGGACATTTATTAAAAATCTTACAGCCAGACTGCCCACCTTTAGGTCATGTTTCTCTAGCAAGCACATTAAGAATCATATTTACTGTTCATATTTTAACATCTTATCAGGTTATTCTATACAATCCATGTTACAGTGTCAGAAATAAAGAAAAAGAAAAAGCACTGTTTCCAGAAAAATCTAAGTTCCAATCTTAACTCTGCCAAGTGTCAGTTATGTGACTCAGGAAATGGGATTTGCCATCTCTGAGGCTGGCTGGATGCTGCAGGATCATCTCCAATAAGATCAAGTGTTTATCGGAACGGATGGAAGAACAGGTCTCATTCTCTCTCTTTTTTATATGAAAATACCTCTGTTAATGTCCTTCCTCTGCTTACAAACATCCCCTGGTTTGCTATCGTCCACAGACCACGCACAAAATCATCGGTCCAGCTGAGCTCCCCCATTGTCCCCACTCTGTCCCTCTCCATCCCCTGGACTCATCACACGGGCCCACTTCCCTGATATCCCGTGCCCCACCCCAGCTGCCCTTCCTAAAGCCATTTTATGCTAATTCCCAAGCCTTATCTCTGCTTATCTGGTGGCCTTTCTGTGGTGACTTCACAGATTCCCCGACACCCCTCCACCAACAAAAATAACTTGAGTGTAATTTCTCTCCCGAGTAGACCCGTGCGTGTCCTGACCCTCACTCATGGTGCCGACATTACACTAACTGAAATATGCATCTGGATGTTCAGATCCAAAGACAGGAGACGTGTAGATCTCAAACAAGGTCATTTCCAAGCCGAGAAGTGTCTGCAGCCGGCACGCAGTGGGGACCGCTGCCTGAGGACTTCAGTCCGAGAGGTGGAAGCCCAGGGCGCCATCTCCTTCTGGCCCCGGCATTCAGTGGGCGGCCCAGCTGGTGAGAACACAATTCCATGTGAACTGTGCCTGGAAGGAAATAGAATTTCGCTCAGAACGATTCTTATTCACCTTCATCCTTCCCTCAGCCTCCCCCACACTGAGCTCCCTCCCGGGGGTACAATTCCACGGCCACACATACGCAGGAGGGTGAGGACAGCCCAGGGCCAGTGGGGTCTCTGGGGGAGGAAGCTGAGCAGGACACTGGCCAGTGCAAACATCTGCCCACTTTACTATGGGTGTTACTACTACTGTTTGAGGAAACCCCGCGAGGTGCTCCAGATCATCTTGATTATTCCTCAGAAACATTTCGTGTTTAGCTCTGCTGCTCTCTGCTTTTACTTTTATTATTTTATCCACACGGATACATGGGAGATCAAATTGTAGCCCTATTAAGGAAATCTATTTATTCGGACCCAGAGGCAATATTCTGAATATATATTCTTCTGTAGTAAACCGTAACCATATAGGCTCTTCCTGGAACTGGCTTTATTAGATTTCTGGGAAGGAAGCAGAAAGGATTTGCTGAATTACATCTTTAACTCCTGGTAAGACAGAGAGCAGTCCAGGCACACTCAAATGGGAGACGCATGCAGACACCTCGTTCACCATCCTTCCCGAGACTGGTGTATGCATTCTGTGTGGTTTCTAATTGATATCTGAAATGACAATTTTCGCATTCAAACAGAAAACCTTTGAACAGTTTCACCGTTTGTTTTATCTCTGAAGTAATAATAACAAATATTCACGGTACACAAGTACACACAGATGTCACCCCTGTGTGTGAAGTCACCCATCCCCTCTGACATCCTGGAGAAGGAGGGCCCCTGTATTGTTTTCCCAGACCTTCAAAGGTTTAGAAGCAGTAAGTGACTTGTCCCAAATCATGGCTCCTTAAGGAGACCCTGATTTTGTGACTCTTAGTCCATGTGCTGCTCATGACACAGTCCCAAAGTCGCCAGGTTAGAAATCAGGAAGAATACCCTGCCTCGTACCCACTGTCCCAAGCCCCTCTCCAAGAATTTGATCCCAGAGTGGAAGAGACAGAATTCTGTTCATGAGCGAATTATGGAGAGTGTCCTTGGACTTTTCGAACACGGCGTGTTTATAATATTGGTATTAACCTAGATTTTAGATGTGTTTGTCCTCCTTCAACACCAACATAACAAAACCCCAAACTTCTTAGTCCCTTCCGTAATGAACCGCAACATCTCAGGACTGGCTGGGCCGTCTCCAGCCCCACCAGACACAGGAGCCCCCCAGTGGCCTCCCCAAACCCGCGGTGGTACCAGCGTGTGTCTCTACAACTCATCAAGAGAAGAAGCTCTAAAACAGGAGAGCCGAAGCCGGCCAGCGCTGGGGTCTGAGAATCCCTGGTTCCAGTCCCTGGGACCGGTCCCCCGGCCAGGAGGAAGGAGGAAGCGATGAGGAAGGAAAGTGTTGTGGGCGGGACTCAGGCTTTTCCACGGGGTTTCGAGGAAGGCGTTCCACGGACCCACACGCAGGAAATGGTGGTGTGGCCAGATGGCTTATTTGTGTGAAAGGCTGCCCCTGGGTTTCCAATGTGTCATTTCTGTTCCATGCCGCATGGAAAAAGTCCAGCTGTGTCTTTATCAAGGCCAAACTGAAAGCCAGGGTCCAGAATGTCCGCCTCATATTAAAGCTTACCCTTCGGAGCCCGTGCCATCTGCGGCAGACGCCAGTAGCTGCTAGACCTACGTGGTCACGTGCTCCTGGGTGAGAGGGAACACACGAATGGGCAGGACAGGTGTGGGTCGCAAGCAGGAGACAGAGCGAGAAAACAAACTTCTTTGTTCCCATGGGATTGTATTAGCTTGGGTTTGGAACGGACCGGGTTCTTTTCCAAGAGAACCAATCAACTCCCCCAACTTTTGCAGGCTTTGGATGGGTTCACACTCCCTATATAAACTAACAGGCCTTTCTGGTCAAGCACTCGCCCCGCGCCCCCAACTATCTGGTACCAGAGGAGGGAGGGAGGAGTGGCCGCCCCCTTGGCAGCGCACAGCGCTGCAGTCCCCGGGGGAATGGAGCTGCAGCTTCCTGGGAAAGCAAACAGGCTCCTGCCCCCAGTTTATTAAGCTCCATGTCTAATTCCTTTTGCTCCTTTTTCTATATTAATAACTAGCTACCGGCTTACAGTAACAAAAGGACCAGGGGTCCACAGCTACTCTCTTATTAGGGTGATTTCAGAAGCTGCCATTAACTCTTCCTATTTATCTCAATTGATAAAACACACTCAACTGACCATGCCCAGATGCAAGGGAGTCTGGGAAAAGTCTTTATTCCCAGCATTTGTGTGCCTTCCTGCTATTATTAGAGAAAATTTGAAAATGCATAATGGGGTGCCGCTAGCAATCTGGTTACAGTCTTGGGGAGGTCGAGGCAGAGTGAGGACACATTCAAATTCGGGGTTGAGGATCCTGCCAGCAACATGGAAAGAGGACTGAAGGATGTACTACCCTGGGCAGAGAGCAGCGGACCAGCCCGGAGAGACAGCAAGGAGACAGAAGACACAGGGCTCGGTGCCCAATCAGACAGCCACGGCGAGGAACAGGCAGGGATGTGGGAGCAGGTTTCGCGGTGAGTACACTTGGGGTGCCAGAGTCGGACACAGGGTACAGAGCCCCTTCCCCCTCGGCTCCCCGCACGCCAGCCCTTTCCAGGCAGCCGCTTCCGGAACTCTCCCCACTCGAACGGCAAAGCTTTGTGTGTATTCAAGTTGCGACACCTACGAAAGGAGTTTTCAGGTTGGAAGTTCTGCCAGGGAACAGATAAGCTAATTTATATCAAAGTGGCGATGTCTGGCATCATCACAGGTTGGCACCCCTCTTGAGACAAACGGAGCTTTAGTTAAAGGAATAAAACTCTAACGGCGGATGTTTAGGTGTCCTGAGGAGACAGTTGTCCCCGTGTCTCACTATAACACAAGTTAGGCGCTTTGACCCACTGCTCTTTGTTCTTTGCTGGTTTCTGACCCCTTACTTCGACTCCAGAGGGTTTGCAAATCTAAGCGTAAAAGCTTAAGTTATAAAACTTGTAGAAGAAAAAGTCTTCACAGTCTTCGGGCACATGGAGATTTCCTAGATATCAACACACACCAACTATAAAAGAAAAAGTGTTATTTACCCTTTGTCAGAATTCATCAAATTGTGTATGTTGTAGGTAAATTATAACTCAATGAAATTTGCTAGAAAAAAGAGGAAAATAATACCATTACTATTACATAGAGGTTCACAAAATATTTCCATATGTGCAGGAAAGGTTGAGAATAATTCACACTTTTTGTAAAATCTCTTAAAGAGTAACTAAAATTCTACCATCAGGGCCTTCCCTCCCAGGGACCCCGGTGGACCCTGGCCACAGGCCTTCTGTCACCTTCATGTGTCTCTGCTTCCCACAGCTGTCTCCCCGAGAGCTGTCGCCCCATGCGGCTTGTTTCTGCGCCCCGAGCAGCGGTAAGCGGCCGTTCGCCGAAGTGTTCAATGCGCGCTGAACGGGCGAATTATTAAGAACCACATTCGATAACAGAACTGCGGGATGAGGAGGAATTTTAGAGACAGTTTAGAAAGTTCCAGGGACCCTTGGCTCCCAATGCACACAGGCCTGTGTGTGTCATCGCCACTCCGCGTGGGGGTGAGTGGAGCTGCCTGCACCACAGGGGCGACACAGTCGCCCTGGTGGGGAAGTCGGCGAGGCCAGGCCAGATGGCCCAGAGCTCGGTGGCCCAGCGCAGCTGCGCTCCCCAGCTGTCACCCCAGAGGACGGCCCCAGGGCCTGCGGGAGCCGAGGCCTCCGCCAGCCGGCCGGGTGGAGCTCCATGCTGCTGTGGGACTCGCCACTCAGAGAGCCGGCCCTGGGAAGGGAGGCGCCGCTAGACGCGCAGGGACATGGCTGTCCCCCAGCTGGAGAGGTGAGCAGGGCGCCTTGGTACTGACAGGACTCAGTTCTCCAGGTGCGATAAGTGAGCGACGCCTGTGAGGCCGCAGCAGCCTCCTGACTACGTGCGGCCTCCCGGTCGTTGGGGCAGTTCTGAGTGGGTTGGCGGGGTACAGCCCTAGCTCCCCAATTCTGGGCATCAGCCAGGCATCGGAAGCTCCGCCTCCTGCATCCTGCAAGACAGTCACATGGATGACAGAAGGGGACAGAGGCGGCTTCTACAGATAAAGTACCACTAGACGCACATGGTAGCGAGGAGGGGGGAGGGCAGGGGGACGTGTCCCTGCGGGAGGGCCAGCCTAAGGCTGCCACGCTCTGACTGGAGGAGCATCCCACCTCCCTGGGGCCAGGGAGCAGGGTGGGGGGCAAACTGAGAACACTGCCTGCAGCCACTGCCTTTCTCCTGGGGCCCAGGAGACCTGGGAGGGCTCTTCCATCCCGGGACAAGCAAACGGGCGCTGGAGGAGAAGAAGGTGCCTCTGGGAGAGACAGCACATCTTAGGGTGGGCAGTGGAGCAGTTCTCGCCCCACCAGACACATACACACAACCGGTTACACATTTTTTCTGAACTATTTAGAGATAAGTGGAAGGCAAGGTATCCCTTTAATCCTAATAGTCAGTGCCAGTCTTCCAAAATAAAGAATTCTGTATGGAAACCATCACACACTTCTCGGCATCAGGAAATCGATGACGCGATCCAGGAAATGCAGACTTCCCCGAGGGAAGAGCACGGGCCGGTGGTCCGTGGACCGCCTCGCGGCGTGGGCTTGTCGAACGTCCCCCGTGAGCACGCAGGGTATCCGGACCTGGGCGTGAGTCCAGCAGAGGTGACGCCGCGGAGTCCCACCCGGCGCAGGCTCTCAGGCTCCTTACGGTGAGGACGACACCCGCCGTGACTCCCTCGGACCCTGAGCACCGGGCCTCGGCCCAGCTGCTGGCTGGAAAGCCGTGACCCAGCCCTCCTGTGCTCAGAGTGACGTCCCTGGACAGCCCGGCGGGAGGCTGACCCCACTCGTGCGGCACCGCTCTTAGCTACGGCGGTGACACGTCTCGTCATTTCACAGCATCATCACACGAGAAAGTCTCCGTGGACTCAGCACAGGCTGGGGAGTGTCCCGGCGGGCTACGTGCAGCGCCCAGGGTGCCTAACACAGCATCACTCACAGCAGGCGCTCAATCCACCAGCCCCGGGCGAACACCCCGCTCTGGCCTCCCCAGCCCAGGGGACCACACACCCCGGCCAGCATTCACACCTCTTCTCTGTGCTCCGCGCCCCACCGACGCCCACCTAGGCCCTCGTTGTGGACGGAGACAAGAAACGTCCCCCCACCCCCAGAGGGATATTTCTCATTCAACGGCTGAGCAAAGCCCCACTCCCTTGTCAAGTTACAGTGCAAATGTCACCTCCCAGGGGCAGTCGTCCTGACTCCCCAGGCAGAGCGGGTTCCCACAAGTCCCCGCCTGGCTAGCAGCACCCGGCACCCCGGCTAACAGCTAGGGGGTTTCCAGTTCCTTAAGGTCAGGGCGGTTTTATATCTCTAACTCCAGGCAGAACACAGGAAATGATGATTTGTTTCTATTTTATTTTGTATCTAATAAAATCTTCAACCCAGAAAATCAGCAAGACAGCCAGCCAGTTTTTCTGTGTGTCTCCACCCGAGCCAGAGAAACCCCGACTTAGCACTGGACTGGATGAAAGGCTCACCTCCACCCCGCCCCCCGCCCTCCCAGGATCCGCTCTGCTATTCCGTCCTAAACAGGAAATTCCAAAGTAATCACTCTGGGGCTGAAGGGTTCAAACACGGCCCGAGCAGCCCTCGCGTCTGAGTGCTGTTAATTGCAAGCTAATGTGCAAATGGACGGAATAGCACATTGGACTCTGGCAGGAACTGAAAGCCCCGCACTCAAAGCAAACCCAAAGGGAACATTCTGGAGAAGGGTGAGCTTTCTGAGAAAAACATAGTAAAGGAAAGGAAACCTCAAGGAATAGCATGGATTCAGCCTCTGGAGAGACTGAGAAATATACTCGTGCCCGTGTGCGGTCTCCCTGACTCTTGCCGGGACGAAAGCACAGTAAACGGCCATCAGGGAGGGTGCAGGGTAGATAACCAAGGGTGGTGACATTTACGTGCACTTTGGTGCTGCTCGTTGTCACATCCTGGGATCCTCTTTGTCCACGACGGAGGGTGGCTTTCGGGGGAAGCCCATCCACGCCGCTGGCGTGGTGGGTGTCCGTGAGTGTTTACTTGCACTGCCGCAGGGGCCGCAGCCGGGGTCAGAGGGATGATGGAGAAGATGGCAGGGCTGATGGATGGCTGCACTTAGAGATAAGATAAAGTGACCCCGGTGTGCGCTGAAAACCTCCAAGTGTGTGTTAACCTAAAGGCACTGGCCCGGCAGACAACGCACGTGTGCTGGGTGATCTTTCCACACCACAGGCCTCCGCGTGGGAGCGCGGTTGAATGCTACCTCCCTCTCGTCCCTTTATGGTCCGGCTCTGGTTTCTCACGTCTCCTTTCCCTGT
Organism: Micronycteris hirsuta; assembly: GCA_004026765.1. NCBI lineage: Eukaryota > Metazoa > Chordata > Mammalia > Chiroptera > Phyllostomidae > Micronycteris > Micronycteris hirsuta. The sequence continues at coordinate 49,105 of PVJI01003962.1, forward strand.
GAGCTAAGGGCGCTTCTCCTCTGCATCTGAGAGGTGCAGGTGGCTCGCACCTGCTGGAATACTCAAGTGTCACCTGCCCGCTGTGTGTGGGTGGAGAGTCAGGGAGGCGTCAGGACCACATCACACAGAACTAAGTTGATGGTGAAGGGCGTGTGACTCGACCTAGCCCTCTTAGCCTCTTAAAAGATAAGAAATGACTGTATAACAGCCCTGGTTGGTGTGGCTCAGTGGATTGAGCGTGGGCTGGGAACCAAAGGGTCGCCAGTTCGATTCCCAGTCAGGGCACATGCCTGGGTTTCAGGCCAAGTCTCCAGTAAGGACCATGTGAGAGGCAACCATACATTGCTGTTTCTCTCCCTCTCTGTCTCCCTCCCTTCCCCTCTCTCTAAAAATAAATAAAATGTTTAAAAAGAAAAAGAACTGATTGTATAACAATTATCTATAACATGTGTTTTCCACGTGCTCACTATTCCTTGGAGACTCCCTCCGGCCTCCAAAGGCTTTGGTGATTACCACAGGTGTTCTCTCTCTTCCGTTTATTGGAGCCGGAGGAATCCCTTCCCTCTCATCTTCGAACAAGGAGGAGCCGGGAATCGCTGCTAAAAACATCTTTCCCTGGGATCTGAACACGTAGCGGGCGCTACGCCCCCTTCCCCAGCAGACTCGGTTCCAGGAGGGCCGCCTTCGGGACCGCAGCCCCCTGCCCGCGACCCACCTTGCCCAAGAGGCTGGCACCTGGAGTCAGGGGGTTGCTTTGAAACAGAAAGGCCAAGTTTTGAAAAATAAATTTAAAGCTGGCTTTTAACGCATCGCCTCCCCATGAGAAAGCGGTGGCTGTTGTCTTGAAGCGGCAGACAGCTCCGGCAGCTGGTGCACCCGGGCGCGCGGAGCAGCGCTTCCACCGCGCCGCAGGGCCGTTTGTTTCGTCGCCACGTGGAGGACGTCGGGGTGTGTGCACCCGGGAAGCTTCGCGGTGTCAGGGAGCACGGAAAATCCCTACCGCAGATGCGTGGGGAACGTGGAAGGAGGTGGAGGTGGGTTTCCGTCCACCTATGAGGGCCCTTACCTTGCACCAACTTGTGCGGAGTTAGGAGAGGGCTGGAAACGGTGGCCGCTGCAGCCACAGGCACGGCTCTGTGGGAGGAGCCACCCTCTCTGAGCTCAGACCCGCGTGTGCACGCAAGCCAGCACCACACGGAGGACATCATCACTTCTCTGGCCCATGCGGACGTCAGAGAGGCAACATAGTGTCTGGACCCGAGACAGCGGGGCCGACCACAGGAGCAAGATGCTGCTTGCAAGGGCGAGAGGATTCTTTTTTTATAAAACCACGTTCATGATAAGAAAATGATACAAAAACTTAATTTTTAAAATTACATTTCCCTTGCTTTTCTCTACAACGTTTCGTTTCTTTGTACCCTGAGCGCACGGTGTATTGTTTTACCCTTTCTTTCCTCTCCCTCGTCATTTCTCTTCCTGGTGCACCCCGTCCAACCCCTGGTGTGAGAGGACCCGCCCTCCACGGGTCCGAGACAGGCCCCGTATTTCTGCAGAATAACGTTGCCCATTTTGTAAGATCAAGATTTCTTACAAAGTATTTATTTTAAATGAGCATGATTGGTCTTTGCAATAAGTGATATGGGAAAACAGGGGGCCACTCCTGCATCGGGGGACACCCTGGAACTGACACCGGGCACCCTGACTCCGCAGGGGAGGCCTGCCTCCTCCAACCGCAGACCAGCCCTGTCCTGCGGGATGTGCATCAGCTTCCGCACCTTTCTCGGTGTAGAAATGTTTACAACCGAGAAAATTTGATTATAAATTGTGAATGACATAGGAGTTTTCCATTGTTGTTAGAATTTCCTTATAGGGAAAAGTGTTCGGCGATTACACAAGAAAACATTCTTGGGAAAATCAAAATGAAGTATTTAGAGGTAAAGGCACATGTTGTCTTCAGCTGGTCGTCAAATGGCTCAAAAACAGAAAATACTCACGCAGAGGAAAAAATCAGAATGCAGTGGGGAAAAAGCAAATGGTGAACCTAGGTAAAGGGCACGGGTTTTGTACTATTGTGTCAACTCTTCTTAAATCAAAATTTTATCCAAATGCACACCAAAATTTTAAGAAGGGACATACCCAGGAAGAAAGCCTTATTATTTTTTACTTTTTTGATCTTCCCCATTTTTCATTTTTCCTAGATATGCCTTTTCTTTTTTAATCATTTTTATAAATTGAATACATATGTAATTAAAACTCTCCAAGATGGTGTTTGTGGAGTCTCTCTCTCTCTCTCTCTCTCTCTCTCTCAAAGGTTGCATTTAAACATAATATCCCCTTTGGAAACAGCCCTGCTTTGCAGGGAGCTCAATAAAATATGTTTAGAAAAAATAGCCCACTCTTTTTCTCCGGAATGTGCTTTGATTTCGGCCTTGGCCTCCGCCGCACTCGCCCGCCGTCGGTGCCCGGCCGCTGGCGGTCACAAAGAGCGGGCTCTGATCTGTATCTGGACTCCGCAGGTATTTCTCTATTAAATCTTCCAGAACCTACTCGCCATTAAACGAGCCATCAGCAAGCATCCCCTTGTGGAAAAGGAACACCGTCTCGTTCCAATTATTACAGCCTCTAATGAAGCGGAATGTTCCCTGTTTAAAATGGGTGTGTGAAGTAGAAAAACACCCACCGTCCCGTTTTTCCTTTGCACTCGGGGTTTCTCTCCTGAAAGTTATAGTGTTTCCATTCACGGGGCAGGACGGCCGGGGTTCCTTTTTAATTGGCCGTTAGCGTTTGGGGGCGGGGCGAGGTCCGGGAAGAACCCGCGCTTTTCCCTGCACCGCAGGCGGCTCTCCGCTCACGCGGTCTCGCCTAAGAGCAGCCCAGCCCCTGGGTGCGCGAGCCGCAGACTTCCTATAAATTGCATTGATCTACGTTGTTTGGTTCAGAAAAAGAAGTCAACACGCAGGACCGGTCTCGCGAACGGAGGTCCTTTTCCAGGCCCGCTAATCTCTTCCTTGTGCGGCTCCTGGCTTCATTGTTCGTCCGCGAGCCTAAAGCTGCGCAGACTGCAGAGAAAGCCATGGAGTGGGGGGAGGAGTCAGCGTTTGAACATGGAGATCGGGTGTTCTCTTTCTTTTTCTTTCCTTTCTTCCCCCTCCCCCACTCCCCCCTTTAAAAAAAAAAAAAGAAATCCACCTTCCCTGCTCAAATTCCAAGTCGTTGAAAGCCCCGTCAAGGCTTGTCCTCCTTGTATACCCGTGTTCATCTCAAAGAGAGACCATCTTAAGGGAAAGAACGTTTATTGGTGGCAGGGATAACCCGAGCCGGGGTGGGGGGGGGGCGGGGAGCGCACCGAGCCGAGGACCTTCAGGCAGCAGCCAGTGCCTCCCAGCGCCTCCGTCCCAAAGCAGCCCATCAAAACCCCAGCAACGCGGGGCGCCAGTAATCTCCTCGCCTGGGCCCGAGACCGGGGCGACGGCGCGCTGCCCTCTCGTTAGAGCCTTGCTCTCAAGGTTAGAATCAGCCCCGGAGGGTGAGGGGCTGTCAATTAGCGCGAGCGCCAGCCAATGCGGCTGCGCGCTGCGCTGGTCTCCTAGCAACGTCTGCGTTCCGGGCGCAGCCCTGGGCTCTGCCCGCAGCTCGAGAGGCTGCTCCAGACCGTGGAATAACCTTTTCAATCCGAGCAGATGCAGAAAGCTCTCTGCTTCCTCCGTCCTCCGTGGCGGCCCGGTGACATTTGACTGGCAGTGGGTTTTGAACCTGGAAAAAGAATGCACATTCCCTTGCTTCCCGGTTGCAGATGTTTCAAAGGGAAGATTTAATAGGAGGATCTGGCCCAGCAATCAGAAAATCTAAATGCGATCTGAAGCTGGATACCTTTGGCTTCCAGATATGAGCGTCATGTTTATGTATAAGCGCCCGTGTTCCCTCCCCCGGCCTGTTTTATGCTCAGGGGGGCTCGCCGGTCCTTGGGGACGGAGGGGCTCTGGTTACCACGGGAACTCTCGGTCCCCTTTATCTAGCAGGCAGGGCATCTAGAAAGCCGACAAGCATAAATCCTATTAAGGAACGCACAGGGTTGTGCACCACGGGTGTAGAGAACGCCACAAAAAATTTACTGCTAGAACATATACTTGGCACACAAAAAATCTCATACATTCTTTGTCCATTCATTAGATTCAGGAGTCATGTTGTTGATTTTTCTAATCTCAGGCACAGTCAGGACGAGAGAATACTGGGAGGTGATGAGGGGGGAGAGATGGGGGTGGGGGGGGAGCCCGCCTTTGATTTCCATTGCTATCTCCAGCAACAAAGGGATATCTGAGAGATGGTGTAGAGGTAGTCGGTGTGAGAGACCCAGCCTGCTGCGGGCTCCCCCTGGAATTAAAGACTTGACTTAACAAAGCTCTTTTGTAAAATAACAGCTCTGCAAACCCTGAGCGTCAGCCCTTTGTTAAGGAAGCGCCTCGCCTTAGTCACCTCCAGGGATCAGCACCGCTCCTGCTCGTGCTGTGAAATCGCGGCGGTGTTTGTGACGCCACGTTCCCCCCGTTGCACCTCCACACCTCCACGTGCCCTGCCATTGGTCACTGACGTGATTGTCTTTTTTTTTTTTTGCATGTAAACCACTATCAGTTTTATTGGGGGGAAATAATCAGGTAGCCAAGAAACAAACGGATGCAGCCTGCAGCTGTCTGACCAGTGTGTCCCGGGTGGGAGAGCCAGACGGCGCTGGAGAAAGTCGTGCAAGGAGCACAAGAACGCCGCATGGCCCGTGCCTCGGCCGCGCGGGGGCCTGGGCAGTGAAGTGGGTTCTCTACGGTGCAGTTCGCGAGCCCCTGCCCCCACCCCCCCAACCTGCACAGCCCTGCAGAGGGTTTCATTTCCCCCGCCCTGTGTCCACGCAGATGAGCTGCTTCTCCAGCTCAAAGGCACCGCCCTTGTCCACAGCACAAGGAGGGGGGCTTCCTTGAAAGAGGGGAAAGGCTTGAGGGCCTCTGCATGAATAGCTTTATGTATGTGTCTATGTGAATGGGATGTATACTCAAGTCTGCTTTGGCTCATTTTTAAAATCAATATTCCAGTTTAAGAACAACAACGACAAAAATGCAAATACATCACAAACTATCCAATCCCTCCAAGTCAAGTTCAGTGCAATTTGCAGAAATTAAGCTTCTTCTCATCTGCGAAGAGCAAGGGGGTGCAGCTTTACGGATTGTTTCACGGAGCGGAGGCACCTGAGGGTACCTTCTGTGTGGCCGTTTCACATCGGAAATATTTGGATCTAAGCTATTGGAAATGCACTCCCTGTTAGAACGTTTTTACTAATGCTGCTATTGTGTTGTTTTCACATCTCAAGTCCTCACTAGCAAGGAGGCCGTCCCCACCTTTATAACGTGCTCGTTGGTATTAACTTCAACGCAGCCACGAAAAATGGACTGAGAAAAAAAGAACCATCAATAGCAATCAGCATTTACTTTATGAACCAGCAGACCAGTCATCTCCGCGGGACTCCGCGGTGGGCTGTCACTGCTGGTTGCCTAGGAGATGACTGAAGTTAACCTCTTCGCTGCTGTAGAAGTCGAATTGATTCTCTGAGCAGCATCGGGAGGCCAACGGGACACCTTCGGCTCATTAATCTGTGGCCAAGAGCCTCCATTTCAAAGGGCGTTGGGTCCGTGGAAAAGGTCAGAGATCGGACTATACCTAGATGCAAAGGAGCCCCGTCCTGGGCTTCGGGTGGCACCTTGCCTTGCTGATCTTTTACACTCTATGCTACATACACAGGAATTCACCTCTCGTTGGTGATGCTCCACGTCCGAGAGCCATATACAACTCAGTCTCCAGGACGAAGTCACATCCTCTGTCTTCCCTGACAGCCGCGACCAGACTGCGTTCCCAGAACCGGGTTTAAGAAATGCAGCATTTCATTGTCATGTGTGTTTTCCTATGTTAAAAATGCCACTTTGAAAAATAGGATTACTTTCTAATTACACAAGCACCCTTTGGTATAGATCATATGGTCCATACAACATTATCCGATAATAATATTCCTTTCTGTGCCCGGCCTGCAGTCCCTGACAGCTATCGGAACAGAGGCAGCCCCTGGGGAAGGCGAGGGCGGGGCAGAGCACCCGCGGGAGGGTGAGAAGACCAATCCTCCCTGGCTCTGTGCATGCTCAGTGACCTTGAATACATGGCGGCTTCTGCAGCCTCAGTCCTGCCTGTGAAGAAAGGGAGACTTGACCACAGTGAAGTCTTTGAACTTGAAACTTACACAAAAACAGGTCATACGGCCCACATGTTTATGTCAGTTTTGCAAAGACATTAAAAATGTATCTCAACATTACTCAACACATTTGCCAAGCTTATAAATGCACCAGAAAGTAGTATTTAGTTGGTTTCACTGTTTACAGGTTTACGTCTGCCTACCGCTCAAATGCCCCCACCCCACAATCAGAGGAGCCTCCCTTACGAACCACACCTCACTGAAAGAACTTTCTAAATTTTGCAAATGTTTGATTTCCCTGTCCACGGCTGGCACCGAAGAGAAAGCGTGGCCGGTGTCCCCTCTTACCCTTGTCCTTGCATTGCTGTAGTTATTCAGTTAGGTTGACAAGTTTTCCTTCACCTTCCAGGATATTCCTAATCTGAAAAGCTATTCCTAGAGCCAGAAACAGCGGCTGGACATGGAAAAGCTATAATGAACCAGGGAAGACTAGTAAAAATGTCCATCCCAAGAAAGGATCCACCATAATATTCACACCTCCTGCATAAGGACTTCATCTTAAATGCATGTAAACTAAATTTCTATTCTGGTGCCTAATTTCTAAATTTTAGGAGAGAATTCTGCTCCAGATATTTTTCTCATCATCAGAACTATGAAGCCATAGAAAACAGAGTTTAAAGAAGGAGGCCAGGGGAAATGACCGTTCCCCTTTGAGGATACCAAGACGGTCACGAATGACCGGTTGACTGTTCACTACTTCACTCTTCTGCAGGTTTGTATTGCAAGGAGTCTGCAGTTGAAGTGTGTGTGTGTGTGTGTGTTGAGTGTGTGTAGACTCAGATAAATATGAATGTGTACATGTGTGCACACACACAGAGCCCAAAATGAACAAAATTCTAGTGTGATGCAATTTTCTCAAAAGTGGGAATCGATGATCTAAATCTGCCCCCCATCTATGTATTTCCACAGAGAGAGCACCTTTTTTTTTAACTTCTTCACTGTGTGATCAAACTGTAAGCTGTTCCTCAGCGCGCCCAAGGCAGGCGCCGCCGTGTTCCTGCAGGAAAGCGTCACCCCTTCGCGGGGCAGCAAGGAAGAGACAGAGATGTCAGCGGGATGACCCTTTGGCTCCCTCAATACTAAGCAGATGAAGCAAGGTCCCTGAAGAACCGTCTCCCTGGTCCAGCATCGCCCAGGCTTTGAACATACGAATGCAGCACGGAGCTCAGGGATTTACTCGTGAAAGTCGATCCTGGATTTGAATTCCAGATTGGAGAAGGGGGCTGCCGCCCGAGGCGCCTGCAGGGACCCTGCAGTCCCCGCTAGGCTGCAGCTCATCCTCAGCACAGCAAACAGGCAGACCGAGAAACCAATGACCTCACCCGCCAATCAGCTATTTGATATGCAGAGGGGCACGCAGGCCTCTGCAGAAACTACGCACTCCTAGGGGAGCAGGTGCAGCTGCGAGTGAGTGGCCTTTTGTCATTGCAAACACCGGCCAGCCACACTCTCTCCCTCTGGCCCTCCACGATTTTCTGAAGCTCTAGTACCTTCATTTTTTATTTAGATGGTCCATTTACAGACTCGGGGCTCATGCCCTGCTCCCGGTGCAGGGGGCTCGGGTCAAGCCTAGACATGAAGCCGGACTCAGGCCGCATCCCCCACCGCAGAGGGTGAACATCCTCCGAACTGTTCTTAGTCAGTAACAGAAACCAACGGAAGTTCTCCAGAGTCAGCCTGGCGCAGCCCATGCCCTCGCCCACGCCCCGTGCTTCCGGTGACATCCGTCTCCTCGAGAACGACGGTGATGTGGTGATGTCAGTGGTAGGAATGGGGTTTGCTCTGCCCGTGGCTGGGAGCGCCCACCCCCACACGTTGTTAATAGCTTCCCTTCACAGTCACGACTGCATTCACCCAGTGGTGTGGGCGCCTCCCGTCAGAAGTACGGCTTCCTGGGTCAGGCCAGGAAGGCGCTGTTTTAGCCAACAAGGAAAAAATAAATAAACAGTTCATTCCACCCCCACACCGCAGACGTCACACCAGCGGTGAGGTCCTGACCGAGCCTCACAAGGCGGTCAGGTGCCGTGTGATATAATTTATATTGTGTGTGGTCGCAGGCTACATCCTGCAAGTCATAAACGATCACGGTTTTATGGCTCTTGCAGCTATTAGCTAAATGAAAGAGTTATTCATTTGAAATCTGGAATCTGCACAATGCCCAGGCTTAAATTTATCAAGATCCACCGGTGTAAAACCTGTGAAAGTGGTAAAGATAGAAGATTGGACGCAGTGGGGCCCAGGGTTGGGGCGGGAGGGTGTGAAAGCAGAGCCGGGGGGCATTTCTACAGATTGCGCCTGTTCCCACATTTCCAGGGGGTCTCGCGTCCCCACAGCTGAATCACAGCATCCGGGTGCACTGGTCTACGTCTCGGCTGCCACACGAGAAGAAAGACCGTGTACTCACTTTGACATGTTTCCACGTGTCCTGGAGAAGTGTGTGCATGCCTGTGTGTGTGTGTGTGTGTGTGTGTGTGTGTGAGTGTGTGAATAGAGACAGAAAGAGGCAGGACAGAGGTAAAATAACAAATACTTGGTTTGGCATAAAAATGTGCTCTGTTTTGTCACGAATCAACAATTTCCTTTTCCACTGCTTATACATTTATCTATTTTCAGAGACCGTGTTTTGGTTTTTTGCGTTAAACATGAACAAGTCTCAGAAACATGCGTGATCTGCTGGCCGCTGGGGTGCAGGGCACTTGGAGGCACTCAGCGAAGCAGGTTGACATCTGATACACTTGAAAATCCTTGTCCCCTTTGGAGACGTCTTTGCCTCGAGAGTCACAGGTGCCCCACTGGTGAAAACCACAGCAGGGGGAGTCTCACTTAAAAACAAAACTGAGGTTCAGAAAAAGGGGAGAGTGGAGACTGAGACCCTGTGGTTATTCTAACAGTGACGGGGGCGCTGCTTGCACCCCCACCTGAATGAAAAGCAATGAGGCTTTTTCCAGACGACGACCCCATGTTGCTGCAACCCCCCACCTCCTTTCTGTGGGGACACAGCTTGCCCAGTGTGGCTGTGTTTGGAGACCAGGCCTCTAAGAAAGTCATCAAGGTCACAGAGGTCATGAGGGCAGGTCCCTGACTGCACGGAGTCAGTGTCCTTCTGAAAAGAGACCCCCGAGAACTCGCTCTGCCTCTCCACCGGCTCAGGGCAGAGGGGAGCCCCTGTGCTCCCACTCGGAAATCTCCATCCAGCGCCCTGAGGAGGAGGCCAGGGCGGCAGAAATGAAGGAGCCTCGCCCTCCAAAGACTGAGCATATAATTTACTGTTTGAAACCAAAGATCTTATTTGTCATTGGCGATGAACCGCCAAGGACTGTTGGAAACCGACTCTGATCTGCATGTCTACGCATATTTAGCACAGAGTGACATATTCCTGTGCACGCTTATCTGAATCAGAGCCTTGAACCCAGGACCAGCATGCGGGGGAAAAGTGCACGGATTTGAACAGTGCTGTCATTCCAGTGAGAGGAAGCGAAAGAAACGCATAATGACGGAAAATGGGGAGATAAAAAGTGGGACAGGAGGCTGGACAAAAGACGCAGTGGTGAATCGATCTACGAGCCTTTTCGACCCTTCCACAGAGCGGGACAGGGTGGCTCTCCTCCACACGGGCGGGGCGTGTGCCTCGGACATGCTCCTCACCGCTCAACTGCAGTGACGTTCAAGGTGAAACCCCAGGCATCCTCTGTCCAAGCCTGGGCGTGGCGTGTCCTGCGCAGCAGTCCTGACCTGAGGCTTCCTTTCTAGAGCTCACCAGCCAATGGCCAACGGGAGGGTCCCAGCTGGCGCTCGCCCAGACGCCTGCCTGTGGGTCCGGCCGGCGTCCCGGACCTACGAGCGACATTGCTTCCCCAGAGAGTATGAGAAACCCCCCTCTGCTGTGTCTCCGCCGAAATTCTTTACGTAAATCATTTCAAATGGCACAACCCAAAGTACCCCTTTTGCCATCCATGTCCTCCCCTTTTTTCCCTAAGAACATGTGTATTTTAAGCAAAATCCCATCCATGTGGTTCGCATTTCTGATCGCTCCACTCATCTCTGTATTTGGTATCTTTTTTCTTAGGTTCACATTTTCTGTTTGTTTCCTTCTTAAAAAGCCTGTATGTAGGCATGGCAAAAAGCAGTGGCTGTGAGTGGGTTTGAAGGTCCTCCTGCCACCCAGTGACCTCTCTGGAAAGCCGTTCTGGGGTCCCGACTATGTGAGGTTTTAGAGAAAAACCTTCCCACAAAGCCTGGTAAAGACTCTGCAGCCCCCAGCCCTGAGGCACACACCGCATGCCTTTGCCACCGGGGCCCCTTCTCCGCGGAGCTACTTCTGCTTGTCGGAAAAGCTCGAGGGGACCATTTACTGTCCCCGTGAAGCCCAGGCTCCGGCACAGGAAGCACTTACAGATCCCTGCCCTCCTGCCGCCCAGAGCCCATGTGCAGACAGGCGCGCCCGTGGCACAGCGAAGTGGACACACGCGTTCTGAGAAAGCTGACGCCACCCTCACCGGCCTCAAAACCCAATGACCATCTTAGGCATATTTCCGAAGGTATATTTAAGCTGCGGCAGCGAGTAAAATAAGAACAATGGTAGTAAATAGCATGTGTTGGGTGTAAACAACGTGAAGAGCAGTTTGGCAAAGAACTCCGCCTCCCCCACTTGGGTGGATAGGAATACCGGCTTTGTGGCGGGGGCTCCAGGGGGAGGGAAGTGAGTGTTCCCACTTCAGAGGCAGGGCAGAGCTGAGTGGAGACTTAGATCCGGGTCCTGTCAGATCCCAGCATCCCTGGACTCGGTGGCCATGCCCCTGCATCTTCGGCGATGAGTATGGAAATCGGGGTGAAGACGCGTGTGGCCAGCGGGAAGCGGGCAGCGCACACCCCGCCCAGGCTGTGCTCCTGCGTGGTCCGGGGACACGCCGCCCTCCTTCACTCGTGAGAATGGTCTGTCTAGGCTGGTTTCCCTGCGAGCGGCGTTCGAGGAGGAGATCTGTGCCTCAATCCCTGATTTGTTTCACACGCAACTCTCCACTTCCAGCGTTACTAATTGCTCTGGAAACCTACAACTCAGGTACAACTGATTACATCTGGTTGTACTCACTAGGTTAGCTCTCTTTTCCTGTGAGTGAGATTGCAAACAACCGCCCTCATCTACGTCTGTCGTGTGTGATGTGACAATAGAAATTCCAGGAGACGTCCCTCCTGGTTCCCCCTCGAAGGAGTGGGTGCTCCTTCAAAATCAGGTCTCACTTGATGTCTAATGATGGGTTTGCTTTTGCAAGAAACGGCCTTGACAAGCCTCTCCTTTCAGGAATCAATATTTTTTCTTGTTTCTTTTTAAGAAACGGTTTTTAGTCGTCTGGCACCATTTATACTTTCTAACAAGGAATGACCCACATGAGTTAAGCCACAGGGACACGCTCTGGGATCGGCACTTCGGTGGGGCCTGGTGTTTGCCTCGGGGTGGGGGGGGGGTGCTGCGCGAGGCTGGCAGAAGGGAGTCAGTGGGGCTGTGGGCGGGGCCTGGGATTGTGAAGGCAGTGATGAGTTTTGGGCTGAGCATCTGATTGCTGCCGGATGTATCAATCAGAAAGTCCGAGCATGGCCGAGATGTAAGATGTGAAGAAGAAGCCAGACATCCACGTGGAGAACAGACTGGACATCGGGGCTCTCTGCCCTGCACTCACGGAGCAGGCCAGTCTCTGTCGATCAGCCAGGTCATGGCGCCCTGTCCACAGAGTGTCACCATCGTCCCTGAATGCCTGTGAAACCATCACGTGATACCCGACACGGACGAAAGGTGCTTCCCCGTGCTGTGCCTGTGTGGGAGGGAAACAAAAGCATGTTTATAAAGCAGAAAGGGTTGCAAATCAAACTCAGAATTGAGGCCAGGCTGACTCGCCTCTCGGAGGAAGCCTCCCAGCCCGGGGTCCCACGTGGCATTTCCTCGCAGCCTCGCCTTCGCTGCGAGCAAAACTGCTCTGAGTTCACAAGCAGAACAGGGACAGCAAGAGTGCCCGGTATGTAGAATTATTTTGAAGGTGAGAGAAGACAATTTAATCACAGTATTTAGCTAGGCGGCTGGCCTGCGGGAAGAGTTTAATACATTTACACACCATACTTGTGATTCTAGGATCTTTTTAAGGACGGACCACTGCTAATGCACGCGTAAATAAAATGGCTTTAAGATTGGTTGTTTAATAACGACATTGAACTTGATGAGGAAGAGGTGAGGATTCCCACTTCTGCGAGCGCTCTGCCAGATGGCGCACCAGACAGAAACGCACAGCAGGACGGTGCAGGCGTCCCTCGGGGAAGGGACATGGGCGGTGGCCCCTGCAGGCGCGGCGACGAGGGCCCACGGTCACCCCGCCCTCTCAGCGCTGGCATCGCAGCTCTGCAGGGTCCCCAATGCCAGCCACACGCGGGCATCCCATTCGCACTCAACCTGCATCAAAAAGCCGAAGGACAGAGTCAATGCAATTAACCCAGAGTGAAATGCTGCTTTGGAAAACTCTCCCGCTCTATTCTTGCATTTCCATACAAGGTTTCACTCTGACGGCGCTTGTAAATTAATTGCAGACACAATTGTCCACGGGCATTCTTGGAATAAGTGGCAAGCAGTTAATTGCACCCCAAATTAGCCAATTCTGCCCATAATTAACCATTTGAAGACAATTAATTGCATGCATAATATTTGCACCTGCAACTAATTGGAGACCCTTACATTGTTCCCGAAGAAATAAATAAATAAGTAACACCACCAGCGACGGAAGAACCAGAGGCGACTTTCCAGTGTGGTCCTTTATCATCCGAGGGTCTTTTGAGATGGGCGGGGAACAGATGAGGGGACACTCTTGGGCGCCGCCACCTCCACAGAAAAGGATGTGGAATCGCCCGCACCTGCAGGGTGGGCCGGACCTCACTTTGTTTGTTTTGCATTTTCCCCTCCCGTGTGCTAACTGTACTTAAATTTAATTTTCTCAGCTATGTAATCAAAAAAAGTAAGGCCGCCCAAGGTTTGGAAAAATTAAGAGTGTCCCACGTGTGGGATGATGGTGCTGTTTTCAAGGAAAGACTGAGTTCTCTACATTCTCTACGTGACTCACCCACAGCTGCCCACGGGCTCGCTGCAGGAAAGAGCATGTCCCTGGGCCCACAGAGCGTGAAGAAAACAGCCACGTGAGAACCACCACTTGAGCTGGCGTGTGGCTGTTTGGGGAGAAGCCTGCCCTCTCTCCCTTGTAAGAAAATAAGATACTAGTAACGATAACAGTAGTGATAATTGTTCCCTGAGGACATCATTCCCTAACGTCACAGCAATGAATCGCAGAGATACAACCTGAACTTGGATAACGCGACCCACCTACAGTCCACACTCAGCGCACATTAGCCAAATTATCTAACCCCACCGGTTTCCGAGCTCAGGTCTCTGAAGGCCGCGTCGAGGAGGGGTTTGTCGCACCGAGGGGGTGCTCGTTCAATGCTTGCCACACGCCAGGCAAGCGCCTCACATAAACGAAATCAATTTAAAATCTACAGCAAGGGCACGAGCCAGGTGCTAGCGTGGTTCCCATTTCACAGATGATAAAACCGAAGCAGAAAAGTGAAAAAACTTGCGTAAAAACATGTAACAGATGAGACAAGTGATGTGAATACCGACATTCTGCTCAGCTACTACACAACCTGGTCAGATGGCTCATCCATAAAAAAATAAATAAAAAGTGTGTGAACTTGAACGTGATGATGTTAAAAATCAATAAGGAAAATCGTTGCTTTCTTTAATGTAAGCGGAGCCACCATCTGCGGTTTGGGGAGAACAGAGGGAGAAAGTCCACTCTTTCCTGCCCATGTAAGAGGCCGGGGACCCGGCTCCAGGTGAGTCCCGGAAGGGGGTGCGCCCACTGGGCACCCAGACGGCAGGGCGGGGCCGCCGTGGGGAGAGCCGCTGAGGAGGAGGCAGCCCAGAGGCAGAGGCGAGGGGGAGCCGGTGGCCAGGCCAGCACGGGGTGGGCTGGGAGGAGGGTGGTGCTGGTGTTCCTGCCCCCGGGGGTGTGTGCGGGGAAGGCTTCCCGGCAAGGGGACAGGGGTCCGCAGGAGAGACCATTCGTGGGGTGAGCCAGGGTCAGGGTTCCCCTTCGAGTCCATGGTCACTGAGGCGGGGTCTGTGGGTCTCCCTGGGCCTGAGCACTCTTGATGAAGCTGGATGGCCTTCCTCCAGGAGCGAACCGCTCTCTGGGCTGAGCGTGGCACTGCACCCCAAGTGGGAAAATACGAGCGCCTCCTCTCTTGCCTCCGTATGGAAGAACTTCGGAGCGGCCCTGCGATGGAAGGGCAAGCTGAATGGGGTTCGCTCAGAGAGCAGACCCAGTGCCCAGGTAAGCGCCGCCCCCCAGCCGCCAGCAGCATTGCTGGTACCAAACTCGGGGCAGGTGCAGAAAACGAGGAGCTATAAGCTTTCTTGGGGGGGGCATGGCAGGTGGGAGGAAGGTTATGAATTTTATCATGTGACAGGGATAGGATGCAAGGACACCAGGAAATTTGTCCCCCTCCCCCTAGAAATAAACCTAAAACGTGCCACTACCCACCTCACTGATAAAAACTGTGCACAGGGCAAAGCTGTGGGCGGGACCTGCGCCCCTGCTCCACACAGCGTGGCCTGGGGGCCTCCGTCAGCTCCTCGCGGCAGCGCGAGGCTGCTCGGACACAAGCTCAGTGACGCCTCCTCCAATCTCCGTTTCCAGCTCGGCCGTCGCACGCGGCAGCACTGCCGCTCCTGGCTGGGCCGGGACGCCGTCCCACCGCGCGGCGCT
Source organism: Micronycteris hirsuta (assembly GCA_004026765.1). Taxonomy (NCBI): domain Eukaryota; kingdom Metazoa; phylum Chordata; class Mammalia; order Chiroptera; family Phyllostomidae; genus Micronycteris; species Micronycteris hirsuta. The sequence goes on from PVJI01003962.1 coordinate 64,189, forward strand.
GGACGGGAGCGCCGCTCTCGCTCACGTTGCGCCCACTGGCCGGTGTCCTTCCAGATCGACAAGACGGGGATGCCAGTTCCCCTGAGCTTTCAGAAAAGCTCGCTTCCCCCGGTTCGGTGCTCCTGCCTTCTCCCTGGCACCTCATCCGCCCAATACCCACACGGACTTCGTTGCTGTTTTCTCACAGATGAAGGTGACATGTGTGACCCATTCGCCACCTCTTCCCTGGCAACATCTGAACACATCCGGTGCAATATCCGACATTCTCCGTGACCACTGGGACTTTACCTGGAGGGGTTCTGTCATCCGACACACAAGCCCTGTACACGCCCTGTACGCAGTGACGGGATGGCCAGGTCACTGTGGGGAACAGCAGGTTCTCTCCTCCCCCGTTTCCTTCTGGCAGGAACACACTGACTTGGGGAGGGTGTGGCCCTGCGGACCTCACCTTGCAGAAGGGCTTCGCAGCTCGGCAGCGGGTACCCTGCCACCGTCCTATTCGGATCCGGAGGCCCAGCCCATCAGGCCTTAAAAGTGGTTGTGATCACACACCACGTCTTTATTATACACATCTGGGCGTTTTTCAACAGAGACCCGGATGCCACAGGGCCCATTTCCTCTTCAATTCAGTTTTCTTTTTTCCTACTATGCCGCGCCCTTGCCGGTGCCTCCCTCGCGCCCTGGATCTGAGGTCCCTTTTCTGACTCCACCTGGACTGTCCGCGGAACGAACATGAGGACTCGCCTCTGACCGTCCACCACCGCGTGTTTTACTGGCTGACACCTTTTCCCTCCCATCCACCAAAACGTGGACTTAAAGCTTCCTCAATAAAACTGGCAAGCGCCCTGTTACTAAATCCGTGCTTTGTGGAGAGAGATGGATATCCTGGACATCCGGGCAGCTTCTCTTCGCGGAGGCTGCCACCAGCCACGGGGAGGGGGCGGGGAGGGGGAGGGGGAGGAGCGGGCGACGGAGGGGCCAGCCGGAGCGCATTGAGGGCGGGGGATGGGCGCAGAGGCGGGGAGCGGAAAGGCTTGAACGTAGGGAGCAGCCTAGGTCAGGCTTCCGGGCTCACAAGGTCTGCATTTAGACGCAGAGCTGCTCTCTGCCCATATTTGTTCTCATTTCGGGTGTTCCTAGTCACGGAACCCCTGAGATCCCTCACTTTCCTGGCCGCCCTCCGCCCCCCGCCCCCCTCGGTCCTGACAAAGGCACCCAGACACCCCGAGGGCGGTCCGCGCACCACGTGGGCTCGGGCAGGCGGGATTGGCGCAGACGTGCACTGCGCCCTCGCCACCGCGCAGCCACACAAAGCAGAGAAAGGCGCTGCCCCTCGCCCGGCTTGGCTCACGGCCGGCGGCGGCGGCGGCCCCAGCGAAGCGCCGCGGGGGACACGCGCTGTAATCGGGCTCCAATCTCTGCAGCCTCCACGGGGTGGGCCCCACGGACGCCAGCCTTTCCAGCCCCAACCTCTCCGAGGCACGCGTCACGGCAGCGCCGTTTCTCACATTCTTTGCAAGGTGCTCACCTGGCCCCTGTTCCAAGGCGACTTAACGCCACCTGCCAGGCAGGGGCGGTGGAAGGCGGGCCCTATTATTATGTAGGAAGATGGCGTGATCGGGGCCTGACACCCCCGCAGCCAGACTGCCAAGCAGATGGAGAGAAGGGGGCGGGGAAGGGGTCGGGACCAGAATGAAGAATCAGTTTCTCATTTACTGAGGAGCTCTGCCCACCCCTCCACACACGGTTTTTTTTTTTAAGGTGTTTTTTTTGTTGTTGTTGTTTTTTTTAATGGGAGAGAGAAAACCTCACAAAGCCATGAGCCCAAGATAAATGGCACTCGGAGGCACAGTCCCGGGCTCCGCCTCCCCACGGTCCCTGCTGCTGTCTCCAGGCTGCGCTGGGCAGCGAGGCAGACAAGACACTGAGGACCCAGGCATCACATCTGCGCGGTTCCTCCGACGGGGTTTCCGGCAGTTCATCTTGGAGATGAAATATTAATGAGAAAGGAAGCAGACAAAGGAAATATCCAGGCTCCCGAGTGGGTGGGGCACTTTGTTCTGACATCATCTCTGTGAAATCGCGCGCCGCGTGGGCGTGGGGATCCGTGTGTGAAGTCGTAAGAGCAAAGCCTTTTTTGTCTAGGAAACGGGCAGGATATTAAAGCACCGGAAGGGAAGGGGCATAGCAGGCCTCGGCTGAATCCGGTTGTAATTAGCGCATTGCTAGGCAAGTTCATTAAAAATACTCAGGACAAAAAAAAAGGAGTTTCAGGAGAGCCTCTATTTTATGTTGTCGCCAAGTGGGGCGAAAACCCACGATAAATTAAGGTCGCAATTTACTATGGAGGCATTCACACCACGTGGAGTAGAGCAAAATTCCACTGACTGACTCGTGTCTGGGATTGTGCTTGGGAGCAGCCGCTGGAGCTGGAGCCTTATGTTCTCCCTGGTAAACGGTAAAGGATCCTGTGACTCGAGGACTTATACGGCAGGTGGGGTGTGGGAAAACTTGTCAAAAGCAGCTATTTCAAATAAAAAGATAAAGTTAGACTCTGAAAACACACTTACCCTTTTTGAACTTTATCACAGGATTTATGGTCGTTTTGGCCTGTCTGTGGTTTGGAGAATAACCGTCTCTATTTTATACACTCGCACATGGGGCCACAGCACACCCCTGCAGCGCCAGCGGCCTGGGCTGCAGTGTCGCAAAGCAAGTGAAGAGTGGCCGGTGGGAGCGTGGGGTTTCATTGATGCTCCCGGGTGTGTGCACATCCTGCTCTGGGCACGTTTGAGGAATGATGGAATCCAGCCCTTAGTCTATAGCCGCTTGTCCTTCACGCGCAGTCGCTTAGTCTCCCGGTGGCACCAGGAGCTGCAAACCTGTGTCACACGGTGCTTCCTTCCCCTTTGCCACACCGTCCACCAAAACAGCTGCTGGTTCCACCAAAAGATACCGTCTCTGAGCTCCTGAGGTTGCCGGATACCTTTGAATTACACAGGAAGGTAAATTCGGGAACCAAGGTCAAAGCCACGTGAGGGGCTCATTGCTGCACTCACACACTCGCCTGTCAGTGCCCCCCCCCCACCGGCCAGTGCCCACCCCCACCCCCGCTTAGACTCTGACTGGCAGAGGTAGTGTCTGTCCGAATTGACCTCCGTATAACTGTGTCTGATTTTTAAGTATCACATCCTTGAATTTACGTGCTGTGAGACAAAACCTCGGGAAGCTTAGCACAGCTGACCACGTTCTTAAAGGAACAGCTCAGGTGTATTCAGCATGCGGGAGGTCGGCAGGGAGAATCGGGTCACGGCATTTTTCGACAAATGGAAATGGGCCGGACCCTAGGAGCATGGTCCTCCATCACGTCCTTCGGAATCACGGAGGGCGAACCATATGGGAGCAGAGTTCCAGGAAGAACAATGGAGACGATGTTTTCAAAAATTCTTCGTTCTGTGGTGATTTCGGGGTCAGGGCAGAATAGGCTCACTGTGACCCTGGAGAGTGCTTTGGTACAGAAAGCAGGGACACACTCAGAACCAGGAGGAGGACATGTCGCTGAGACCCAGGGGTCAGCCTGCAGGTCGTCAAGATAATTAACCACGAGTGATTATAAATGCCTTCGTCCGTGCCAATTACAAGTAAGTAGTGGGGGGCCTCGGGGGGGCTCTTGCTTCTAGAAGAACATTCAAGGCCAACTAGTACAAGTGCAAAGAGCCCTGCCGTTGGAAGATCTGTCAGTGCTCAGACCTCACGGAAAATACTGCTTCCTGGAGCACCCATCAGGTGATTCTAAATTAAGCAGGATATTCCGATGAAGAACCGAGTATTTCTGAGTCTTAGACCAGGGGGGTCCCACCTTTTGGCATCTTGGGGCCATGCTGGAAGAGGAGGAGTTGCCTTGGGCCACACATTTAATACACTGCGACACGTAATCACAAAAAAATCTCACACTTTTAAGTAAATTTACGATGCTGTGGTGGGCCGTGTGCAGCCCCGGGCTGCGGGTCGGACACCCCCCATGAAGTGTCTGCACACGGGCTGGTCTGTGAGTTGCAGAGCCCAATGACCAACCAGACCGCAGGAGATGCAGAGCTATCTCGGACCGGGGCTCGAGGACGTGGGGTGGCCTGCCTCCAGGTTCAACGCTCTGCGGACACAGGTCACCTGCACCACATTACCACCAGACTGCGTACGACAAATGTCAGCAAATGAGAACTGGGGCATTAAAGTCGAAAGGCCCTGTGTCCCCACCCCGGCCCCCAGGATGGGTTTCTTCTTCCCTGTTCTGTCTCCCCATTTCAGGGGCCGTCCTCTGCAACCCCGTTCCTCTTCATTCCCTTTCTCCCCCCGGCCTGACCTGCGGAAGGGTGGGGACTCCACCGTGCAGGACCGCGGGGCCACGCTCTATGACAATGAGGACCTTCGATGTGAAAGCAAAGCGCAGCGGACGGGGTGATGCTCTGAGCAGCTTGTGCCATGGTGCCCACGCGTTGGAAGTGGAGGGAGGGTGCTGCCCGCCGGCATCACCGGGCGTCTGCAAACACGAGAGTCTTGGCCACGTGGAGGCGGCGGCTCCTGGAGCCGTGACAAGGGAGGGCAGTGCCTCTGGGGATGTCATTTTTATTGTTTCTGAAAGGGTCGTGTGTGTCCATGAGTCCGTTTGCTCTTGCCACTAACTGGTTTTGTGGTCTCTGCTGCCATTATGGAGGAGTGCTGGTTTAAAAAAAGAGCAAAAACTCCCACAAATGACCCCTAAAAAATGTCATCAAGTCCACCATCAATTACTCTGTAGCCTGAACCCAAGCAGACAGGTGGGAGGGGAAGCCAGACCCTGGGGGGAGCCTGTCCCGGTGGCCTGTGGCTCTCTCCAGGTGGACAGCACCTTGGCCACTGTCTGGCAGGAGCCTCCCGAGCTGGGACCTCAGCCACGTGATGGAGTCATAGTACCTGTGCAGCACTCACTCAGCAAACACCAGGGTCCCCTCAGCAACCCCTCTCCATCTGCAAAAATGCCTGAGTGACGCCTTAGGAAATGGAACCTGTCCTTGGGATCCCTGCTGATGCAGCTGGGACAGGCAGCCAGCTGGGGGAGAAAGTAGGTGGATGTCAGGTCTGGAGGGACAAGGAGACACCCAGGAGCTCATGTGCCTCCCATAACCCTGCTCCTCCCTGTACGTTTCAGCCACGCTGGCTGCCTGCCTCCTGCTGGGTAGCTCCTTCTCTCTGTAGGACTCCCTTAGATGACCCAAAAGGATGACAAAGAAAGCACCTTTGTTTCCAGGGGCAGACAGTGGAGCTAAGCCTGGTGTGAGCATGCAGCAACTGGTCAGACTGCGGGAGACCAGGGCGGGGGGTGGGGGATCTCGTCCCCAGAGTCACAGGCACATCCACTTGAATGGACAGCAGATGGGCATGAAGACAAATCTAAGGCATTCGTTCAAGATTTTGTCGCCGTAGGTAGTTAACTAATTATTACTAAGAAAGAGCAAAGGGAATTAGGCATTGAGTTCAATAAACTGGAGACATGAGCCTCTTTGCTTCCCCAGGAAGCGGCAGCTTCACACCCCAGGGGACCGGAGCTATTCAATGGGGGAGCCAGGCTTTCAGGGCAGTGAGTTTCCTGTTAGTGCTCAAGTTCCTAACGACTCCCCGTGCTTCCAAAGGCTCAGAGGCAGCCAGCCGTGCCCCTCATAACTGCGGTTAATGGCTAGCTTTTCGTGAGAATGTCCCCATCCCTCAGACCTCGGCTTCCCTGTCTTCGAAAGCGTGTATCGATGTCCGTCTCGGTCGTGCAGCTCTGGGTTCTCTCCCGGATCACCGCACCCCTCCCCCCACAAAAGGAGGTCCGCGTTGTACATCTTTGCCTTTCAAAAGGCCAACATCTCTGATCAAATTCTTTCATCTTCAACTCTTTTTTAATATACGAAGGAAATAGGCTGACCACCTGTCCAGACATGGCCCAAGAAAAATGCTTTTTCCAGTTTTGAAGTCAGAGTCCTGTTGGGAAAAGCTCAAAATTTGGGACTGGAACATCTCCATTTCACTGCTCAGTGCCTGGGGGACCCAGCGTCGCTCGCGTCCGTTCTGTGCATTCACTATTCATCATCTGAAAGTAGCAGTAACAGGAGTGACAATGATGGTGATGAATGGGTCGTGAGGATGAACGAGAGCAGGTACACAGGCCGTAAAAACAGTAATGACCGATTAGGTGTGTGGTGACTGTTTGTTCAGATGGATGTAGTTCAACCCTGTCCAAACGCAGACAAAACCACCGATAGTTCAGCTGAGTAAGTCATCTTCGTCGGAGGACGGCCGTCCCCGGCTCGAGGCTGTCGGTTTACGGGTCAGGGCGCCCCCGTTGGGCTCCTCACCCCCGGAATCAATCCTGCCTAGCGGCGGGATGTGGGAGAAAGGCCACGCTCTCTGGAATGAAGCACGGTTATGTAACGAAGCTATTCAATATTTCAAACTGTTGGTGGATGCTCACGCTTACAAAATGGGGTTATAATAACCTCGGGATGGTGCGGGATTAAAAGCTGGAGCGAAGCATACAGCGCTGAGCGCAGGGTTATGGCTGAAGAGGTACCGACTCCCTTCTTCCCTTTGGATGGAACTGCCTTTCTATGTGAAGAGTCCTCGCCAGCGAAGTGTACGTGTCTGGCTGTCCAGTGCCGCTGCTCCCAGATAATGGGGCTGGGCCTTCTCGGCCAAGACCTCACGTCTGAGAAGAGACTGCCCCAGAGAAACGGCCGCTGCAGTGAGTGCATCACAGATCAAAGCCGGCGCCCTCCGATTGGCACAGGGAGGTGTTCGCTGGCTTCCTGGGAGAAGCCAACTTACCCTCCTCCTTGGAACAACCAAGGCAGCGGCGCCTCGTTCCAGAGCCGACATTCACCTGCAACAGGGGGCCCAGAACAGAGCTGGAGGCTGGAGACCCATGTTTCTTTCAGCTCCACAATTCTTTTTTTCTGAAAACAAGGACAAAAAGCATTATAGTTTTATGAGTCTCAGTCTACTTATCTAAAAATGGTAATTGAATGAGGTAAAATGTATAAAAGTTTGAAACACAATATCTCATCTATAGTAAGAAGTTTATAAATTTATACTTCCCGTCATCTTCCCCATTAAGATCACAATTTGAATTTTATATCACTTTGTAGACCCCTAATGCTTTCATTGGCTGTTTATGGAATATTATGACCAGAAAGTCACATATGTTTTGTTCATTTCAAAACATACTCACGAAGATCCCCTGAATTTGTATTACTATGGCTTAGGTGTGGGCTACTCAAAGAATTTACTTATTTATTTAAAAAATTTAATTGCTTTTTAGTAATTTTCCAATGATAAACTTGGTAGTTTAGTCAATATTAAGAAAAGCGCCATATCCTGTTAAGGTTACTCATTTAAAAGAATTAGCATCAGGTCAACCAAATCCAGAAAACACAAATAAAAAAATCCAAGACACGGTCACAAAAAATCAAGAAAGTTACCCAGGTCAGAGTCAGAACTGGACTACTGATAATAAGAAATTTGGAATTTTTATTAATACCTCCAGGAATCAGATATGGATGGTTTTATGGCACCCTTAAAGATCTGCTTGACTTCAGATTCGAACTTTGGGATTGTAGAGAGAAAGAGAGAGAGATAGACAGACCAAGGGAGGCAGAGAGAGAGAGAGAGAGGTGGGAGAGAGGGAGCTTGCCCGGGTCTGCTAGACTGAGTGCCAGATGGCATATCAAAGGGTCGCATGTCATTTGAATGAAAAAAGTTAAATGTTGCATATTTATTGCCTCCTGGTCTTTTGCCAAAACTGCCTGATGTGACAAGCAACTTGCCAAGAAGCACTGTGATTAATGCCCGTGAGTCCCTCCCATATTTCTGTCGCCACTGGAAGGGGCGGTAACCAGTCGCTAAGTGTGATTCATTTGTGGTCAAGTTCAGTGAGCTAATGCAACTCAAATGTTGTGCAAGTTTAAAAGCACAGGGAGAACAGGGACGACCATGACAAAGGCGTGAACAGGAGCGGTTTTTTTTTTTTTAATTCAGGGAGTAGGGAGACCCCTACGCACTTTCCAGCCTTTGCCCTGTGGGTTCTTCTGGATCACCTCCCGGGTGACCTGGGTAATCCGCAGGCTGCCTCATCCTCCAGCCTTCGCTCCCGGCGTCTTCTTCCCCACCTCGACCGTGCTGGGGTCCGGACCCCGTTCCGTAGTTCGCGTCTGTTCTCCTCTCTTCCACAAAACCTCCTCTCCACGCACGCTCTCTCCCGCCAAGTGTCCCTCTCATGCATCCTTTATGCGTCCGTGATAGCTCTGCTTCCAGTTACGCAGGGATGTTGAGACGCACGACTCTCTCACAGGCTCAAATGTCTGTGTTTTATTCATGCTTGTAATCCCAGAGCTTAGGCATGGAATTGCTCAATATCGGTTGGTGAAAACAGATTTTGAACCGTAGAAAGAAAATGGTCATTGAGATGGGAAACGAGGCTGCAAACTAATGTCATGAAACACGGTTGTCACACAGGAGATGCTGCCACACGGCGGTGACGCTCCTATGCCCACGGCTGTCCTACTGAAGGCCGACTTCCCGCTCCTGCCAACGGAAAACGCGGCAGAGCCCAACTCCGCGGGCACGCCATGGTGAGGGTGAGACCGCCGGGTGTGCAAACCTGGCGCTTGGTACTAGGGTGCTGCGAACACACGCCGGGTTTTGCTCCCTTGGTCTGGCGGTTCTACACCTGCGAGCCGCTGCCGTCAGACAACCCTGGAGAACTTCCCGGAGGTGCTCCCACACCTGCCGCATCCTCTTCCAGTCACCAACATGCCTTGTCTTCAGGTAATTACTTCCTATGTCATCCACCTGTCACCCACTTTCTCAACATCGGCCTACTGGCCTTCGGGACCAGATCATCCCGGTGGCCTGGGCCGGCCTGGGCCGTGCAGGCCATTTAGCAGCGCCTCTGGCCTTGACCCAGCAGATGCCAGCAGCAGTCTCCAAGGTACAACTCTCCTGCTCCCCCAACCCCGTTATCTGTCTCCCCTCGGAACACTCGCTTCATAAACACTTGCACACAAACGCTTGTGTCCAGGCCCCCCTCTGGGGAACCCCTCCCCCCGGAACAAACCCTTGCTGTCTTCTCATTGGGAGCAGGGAAAGGAAAGGGGGGAGCACACACACATGAGGGCGGGACCGGCTCTGTAATCTGCGGGACCTGGTGAAAAATGAAAATGCGCACCCTTCGAAAATGACCAAGAATTTGCCGATCAGCAAGAACATCTGGTTACATGGAGACTCGCAGGCAGTGCACCCCGAAGTCAGCCCTGCCTGGTCATCTTCCTCAGATTTCCCACCTCCAGCTACCCTTCGACAGCCACTAACGACCGACCACTCACACAGATGTACCGAGTTTGGACAAATGCTTTCTTTTTCTCTAAACAGCTTTTATTTAAAGTATAATCGGTTTAAAAATAGCTGTAGAAATGGAGGCCATATGGGGAATTCAAAATTAAAAAAATCGATAGTTCCAGCAAAGTGATGGGGTCTGGAGATTCGGGGTCCCTGGCAAAATTCCAATAACACAGCAGTCACTCCCTAAACACCGCTGATGGACGGAGGACGACTGCAGAATACAGACGCTGTCACTGGTTCTCCCTGCACTTGGCATTAATAGAGGCGCAAGGCCACTGGAACACGGGAGACTCAGAAAGCATCAGGGATGCCCGGAATCACAACCCCCAACTTGACTTTGCACGTGGGAAAACAAGACCTGCCTACATGCGCTGCCTTCTGCCAAGAAACCCAGGATTAGGAGCAGGGTCTTCGCCCCGTGCCTCTGTTCAATGTGGATCCGCCTTGAGGTCACCGGGCATATCTGTGTCACGTGCCTGCAGGAGACCTCCTGGCTCACCCAGCCTTCTGGTCAACCTGCCACGCCCAGAGGGGCTGCCACTGTGTATAGGTCTTGGTTCAATATTGCAATGGTGGCCAGCTGGCACTGTCTCCTGGGTGCTTCCCCATGAAGCCACCGTAAAGAGAGGCGGGATACCAGCGTAGCCCCGACTGGGTGTCTTCAGCTCCCAGAGGAAGTGGTTTTGTTCAGGTAGACACACTGCGCTCACTGGGCCGCCTGTGCTCTGACCACAGCCCTGTCCTTTCTGCCGGAGGTTGTTTGTGTCAGCAAAGGACGCCAACTTTCAAAACCACTGGGTTGGCAAACACACAGGCTCTCGAGCTGGGAGCCCACTTCTGGGCATTCGCCGTTGGCCTAATCTGAAAGTGGTGGCAATCAGGTCTAAGAAATGACCGGCCCCGCTGAGCGGCTTGGGCTCTTCAAGCCACGGTAACCACACACGGAGAGCGCCAGCCGGAGCAGGGTGCTCTGCATTTGAAGAGCGTGCCATCGCTCAGAGCAGGAAGCCTGTTTGAAGACTACCAGCTACAACATTTATGGCCTTAATTTTACAAGGCCCCGCCCTCCCTGTAAAGGCTTTCATGAGATCAGCCGGGGTTTTTTCTCCGCCAACAGCCCATCCATTCAAGCCGAATGTCTGAATGAAGCCTTCTGCTTCTACAAGGTGCCGTGTTTGATCAGAGAATAATCAACAGATCTCATTTCTAACACCATAGCAACTTACAGAACCAATTTCACTCTGTTGCACGAATCAAGTTCCCGAAATACCCAGGAACTCGGAAGGATGCTCGTACCTCTAAAAATCGGGCCGGCATTCAGAGCCCACCGGAGTCTCTAGAAATCTGGCCCCGGAATTGTAAGATGCTGCGTCTTCACACAGCCTGCTTTTCCATGGGGCTGAGCAGCAGATGCTCACGCAGGAGATCGCTGAGGGATGAAGGTGCTACAAGGAGAGCCGGCTAAAATGGCTCTCCTGAAGCTTCCGTGTGCGAGCGAACGACTCATCGAACCGTTCTCCGGGGCTCTGGGGCTCCGGGGCTTTGTCTTAGCAGGAACACCCAGGGAGTGGATCTGAGCTCACAGACCGACACTAGAAATAGGCGTCTTCACACAGGACACACTATCCAGAGCCCTGCAAAATCCTCCGGTTTGTTTGTATTCAATGCCTCCCCCAACCTCACGTCAAACACGTGCTTGCGTAAGACAGAGCCTTGAGTGCGTCTCGGGTCCTCGGGGCCCCGAGGCTCAACTGCTGGTGGTGAGTGTGGCCGGGTCGTAGGTCCCTTGGGCTGTTGGCTGCCGTCATAAAGCACCGCCGCCAAGGTGACTGAAAACAACAGACGCTGATCATCAGGCAGTTTGGGGGCCGCTGAGTCTGAAGGTGCAGCCCCAGCAGGGTGGCTTTCCCATGGGCCGCCTCTGGGGGACAGGCACTTCCCGCCTCTTCCAGACCCAGTGTCCACAGTGGTCTTCACTAGACCCCGGGCTGTCGGGGACACACTGTCCTCGTGGGGACCACCTCGTGCACACCAGAGGTGTCACACAGCTGAGCGTGGAGCAGGAACTAAAGAGCACGTTCACCTTGAACAGCAGCGATGGCAGGTCCCTGCCGCGGGCCCTACGTGCTGGGGCCTGGGCCACGGGGAGCTCGGTGCTCTCGCCTCCCTTCCCACGTGCACTCTAAGAAGAGAGCTAAATTCTAGAAGCTTCCAGGGATGGTCCTGACGGTTCTGGAAATTTCAGTCTTGTTTCCTGTATTTGGAAACTCCACACTCGCAAAACTTAGGTGCGTTTGTGTGACCGTGGAGGAGAGAACAGGTGTGGGCGAGAAAGGAGAGAGGGCGGGCGGAAAGGCTGCCTTCTGGCTGCTGTGGCGTTCCGACCGCAGATGGGACACCCAAGCGCCGGTTCAGGCCAGCGTGGGGTTTTAATAACCAAAAAGTAGTTTTTTCTACTGCCTGAACATGATAAAAAAAAAAAAACACCTGTGAACACGGCCCATTCAGGGATGGGGGAAGGGAAGCCAGCACAGCAGGTGTGAAGACTGCAGTGGGCGGAACAGTAAACGCTCGTCAGGCTCCTTGGTCAAGTTCAGCTGTGCCATGGGCAGGCAGCAGGCATGCGAGCCGCTCCAACAAGGGATTCCGCACCGGAAACCGTGTGTGAGGAAGGTGACCCTCAGACGCTGGGACTTGATTTAAAACGCCAACATCCGTCCCGTCGACATTCACTGGAAAGGTCCTTTCTCCCCTCTTCCGTCCCGTCTTCTCTGCTCGTGCCCACTGCAGCGCGTCACTCAGGGCGGCGTGTGCTGTGCCCCGGCTCCACGCGCAGGGCGGCGCTACAGAGCTCGCAGGCACGCCGGAGCGTCGGTCTGCAGCAGACCCAGTGGGAGCTCGGCCGAGGCAGGAGTCGCTCCATCAAAGCGAGGGCGGCAAACCAGACAAAACGTCTCAAAGACTTTGGCTGGAAGAGGAAGAGCAACGTAACTTGCAGGTATTTTCCAGAGTCTTTTTACTACAAATAGGTTTACAGGCGTGGCCAGTGGGTGGGTCATGAAAAATAGACATTAAAGGAGTAGGAAAATAAGAGGAAACGTGCATGGTGAGTGCAGACGGCTTCAAAGCCGCCCTTGCTGTTTTCACTGGATCCACGATTATCGTCGCCCCCGCTGCGACTCGGGACGGGGGACACAGCGGGTGTTCCGAATGTGCACCTGCCTTTCCCACGATTTGACCTTCGGTGAGTGTGTTTCCCACTTCGCTGAGCCCACTTTCTCCTCTGCAACCGGCAGCTCTACACCCACATGCACATTCCCAGGTTCCCGATGTCAAGAAAGCAGCTTTATTCCCTGCTTTGCTGTCTACACGTTCTAATGCTTATGGCGGGCCTTTTCCGCGACAATTCCAGGAGCTGAGCAAATCTGCCCCTGCCCAGCTTCCTACCGCATCTTTTCCAAAAGATAAACTGAATTTTAGGGGAGCAGACGTTTGCTCGTGGCAGGGAGGCAGTGCCGAGACGTCCCGGCAGCTCAGTGCGCTTGTTTCCAAGATGAAGAGTTCAAGGCATTATGGACGTTTCTCTGGCGTCAGTGGTTCTGGCTGCACAAGATGAGGCCTGTGTCCATTACCTCAGCTCCACGGCGCACAAGGACCACAGCAGTGGCCACGGAGGGGGCGGGGAACCCAACAGGCGCCCTTTGAAGGCTGTATACCAGGGTGGACAGAAAGAGGTGGCCGTTTTTAATGAGGCATGATCTTTTCATTAAAAGGTGCGATTTACCAGCCAGGCACGTTTTCAGCTCGTTCCGTCCTGGTTTCTGCAGGTTAGCTAGCTCAGCCCGAATGTGATTGGCACGCAGAGCCCCTTCACACTGTCAGGCCACCTTGCAATTAGGCAGGATGCCACCCGAACAGATGGCGTGAATGACGGCATGCCAGACAGCCAGCACACGGGTCTGCACTGAGTATTCAGAGAGTTTCCTCTCTCAGGATGTCAGAGTACGGGCATGTGGAAAGGCTCATGATAAAGCATCTTACATCACATGCTAATTTTAAAAAGGACAATGCTGTTTTTATATAAGGCTGGGTATGGAACCAGAAAATCAGAGACGCACGGATTCTCAACACTCAGAGGATTTAAGGGCAATGGGTTTCCGTGAACTGTTTGACTTTACACTCATTCGTTCATTCATTCACCCAACAAGTGCTGAAATCTGTGATGAGTTAGGGGCCCCTCGATCGATCACCACTCAGTCGTGTGGGCGTGTCCTCATCAGGCCTGGCTCTGATTGCACTCACTGACAGGGAACTCACTCCTGTTAACACTCAATACGCATGCACCCTCCACTGAATGACTGTAATTAACTTCCGTTCTGACCACACCCCCTCACTGCGCCTCAGCCGAGCCACGCCCACGACGGAACACGCCCTCGGTTCTCAGGTGACAGACAAGGCACATGATCACTCCAGTGCAATCGCAGAACTGGTCAGTACTTTTTCTTAAAACAGGAATGTACCCCCACCCCATCCAACGCTATCACCCCCCAGCTTCTTTCAATCTTCATGAAACATAACAGGCTGTGAGATTCCAGGGGACACAACAGTAAGTAAGCCGTGACCACTGCGACCCATGGAGTGAGGTGACGGGCTGGACAGCAGGTTCGGCTCGGGGCTGTTCAGGCGCCTGAGCGTTCGTGCCCTCAAACGCAGGACGGAGGCCCGGCGGTAATGCGTATCCACCTCTATATGCATCCTGGTATTTGGCAAACGTATCTCCTCCCCACGATGCGCAAGGCGCTCCGCTCAGCCACACCCCATTAGTTACTGGACACCGTGAGGCCCCGTTCACACCAGGTCTGCAGGATGGCGCACGCCGCTCCCGGGCACCGGCAAAGCAACGTGGCCGCACAGAGTAACAGGCAGACGGGATTTACGCAGTGAAAGAGAACCGTCAGACACGGGGTGGCGAGGAAGGGACTTTCTACTAAAATTGGAGTGTCTCTGTCTGTGTCTGCCAGGCAGTGCCACGCTACGTGGGAAGGACCCTGGAAGAGAACCTGACGCTGGCAGAAGAGGTTGAACCTGCGCAGTCGGACCGTTTGGACCCAGGCTGAGCGGAGAAGAGCGCCGGGAGGGTGGGGATCAAGGGGGAGAGTGCAGGGAGCACAGCAGTGCTCGGCGGGAGCGGTGGGGGGCCCTCCAGAGACACGCCCACCTCTGCTGCCCTGTGCCCCGGGGGGCATTAGACCCCTGGGTGAGAGGACCGGACAACTAACCAAATTCCTGGGGCGTTCCATCGCCCCACACCCCCCCACACGCCTGCCCTGTCCGCTGTCCCTGTCGAGCAGGCCGGGGGCTCATGGAGGCAAAGCGAGGGCCTCTCCCTTGGCCGCCACGCGGCCAGGCCGCAGTCTGCAGGCTCCTCGGCCAGGGGATGCATTGGAGTGTAGGCACGAGTGACAGGCGCTGTGCTGTGGTCTCCCCGGGTGGCCGATCCCGGACGTGTGAGCAGCCGGGGCAGCCGTTCCGTTCCTGACGACTGGGGATGCTGAGCAGTTGTCTAAAGTACGGCTGGTTACCAGAGGGTCATAAACAAACCCGGTCCCCAGTGCTCCGCTTTAGAAGACTCGAACATCGTCTTGCAAAGCCGATCCTGTGGACCTGACCGCAGGAAAGCCCTCTTAAATAATCGCGTTCGTGATTGGTGATGTTACAAATTTAAAAGCAAACAGTTGCGTAAGTTGTTTCCCTTCTTATGTGAATAGTCCCATGATCAGACCAAAGCAGTGCATCTGAAAGAGCCTTCCTTTTACACGGTATCTACATTGAATGAGGATCTCTGATAAAATATGGCCCCAGGCGCGTAGGGAAAAGCTTCCATGCCGGTGTTCCAGTGACCATGACCTTGCAGCAAGCCACCTCCGAACCCCGTGGCTCCCAGCAAGGTCAACACCCACTTCCTTCCCTCGCAGCCTCTCAGCAGCTGCCACGGCGGGGACAGCGTCTCTGCTCACCTGGAGCTGAGCTGGCTCCAGGCCGGAGCGACCCTCCCTCACAGAGCTGGCGGTGATGCTGGCACCACGTGTGGGTCCTCGGGCCTCTCCCCCGGGCCGAGTTCCCAGCTCAGGGTGGACACACGTGCTGCGGTGAGGTCCAGGGGCGCTGGCCACACAGCCGCGGCAGAGAAGGAGCCAGCGGGGGCCCCACAGGGCCTGGCCAGGCGACATCAGGAGGACCGTGCATCCCTGTCCCGGAGTCAGCACAGGAGACCCCACTCCGAGGAGACCCCGGTCAGAGGCTCCAAACAAGTGCTAGAACCACCGGCGCACGGAAGGAAATGCTGCAGAGTAAAAACGCAGACGCAACATTGGTAGGCATCTGTGTCTTGGGTCAGTAAGCGTTTCTCAGTTCTCTTAGATACACATCTATTTTTTCCCCAAATAATTAAAATTCGGAATGAGGTGACTGCTAGCCTTCCTTCAACGGCGGCCCCAGTGCCTCTCCTCCACCACCTCCCAGTCTCTCTCTGAACATACTCTGTTTCTTTGCCATCCAAACCACTTGTTTCTCAATACTCACGCACAGCCTTCACGCAGGGGAGCACAGCCGAGAATGAACCGTGAGTGGGCAGCCACGTCTTGTGGAGAGGCGCGTGGTCAAGCCCTGTCAGCCACCAGGGCCGCGAACTTGGGAAGCCCACTTAACTCCTTCCTGACCGACGTGATTTATTCAAAGTGCCTAGCGCAAAGACACGGCGTGAGGATCCGCCAGGTAATGTGGATAACACGTTTGGCGAGCGCTTCCCACGGGGAGAAGGCTCTCGGTGACCCTGCGTGGACTCGAAGCTCTCCTCGGGCCCCAAGGAAAGCGTGACGGGACATCTCCCGGTGAAAGACCAGCAGAGGAGGCTCGGGGAAGCAGCGCATTGGAAACCAGCGCCTCCGTCTGTTCTTTGTGTTCGTGAGAAAACACACGCAGAGGCGCACTGAAAGGAGGCCACGCGGTTGGTCGTCATTGAGACGGGACTGGGGTTTCCCCCTTCAGAGCCAAGTGCTGTTCTCCCGTCATCCTCTCCCATGGTCACCGGAATCCGGACGTGAAGATCCACATGGCGTGGGCAGCCAGCTCGAAGAGAGAGAATGAGCCGATCCATTAGTCCCCGGGTGCCCGGCTAGGGCACGCCGCCGCCGCCGCCGCCGCCGCCGCTGGGGAGCAGGGCGCAAACCTCCACGCCACAGCAGGGGCGGGCTCGCTCTTCCTGACGGTGGGGAAGCCCGGTGTGAGGGAGCAAATTTCACAACTTAGCAAACGAGGGAAAAAACCTAATTAAAAGAATTAGGGACACCGAACCGTGGCATGTGCGCTGTTCATTTATTCTGACAAGTATAATTTAATATTCCTCATTTAGGCTAATTTTTCATAGTGTCCTAATGAACGTGCACTTGTCTCTTTTGTAAAAGTAATGAAACTTCAGTAGTATGAGCTCTCACGGCTGCTGCCTGCTATCCAGTTGCCCCCGACAGGTGAGGGGAGACCGCCAAGGGGCTGCTTCCGCTGGGCTGGGGTGGGGAGCAGCGGCGTGGCAGAGAGGGCTGACGGTGAGGGCTGAGCGGCATCAGCGCCGAGTGTGTGCAGACGCACAGGGCGGTACGAGATGCCGCGGTAGTGTCTCCCGGGCGATCTGACACTGACTCCTCTCCGGAAATCAAAGCCTCTGTCCCACCCGCTGTCCCCCGTTAGCTCACTGACCCGTGCTCAGGTTCACAGCCAGCTCCGCAGTGTCTCGACGCCCCTGCCCGAGCCCCGTCGCCCCAGTCCGACGGGCTCCAACCCCCACTTCCGCTCTGCCACCCCTGGCTGCCTCCGGTCCACACCCGCTTAGGTCGGACTCATCTTTGTCACCTCTTGCAGGGCCCACGCCCGCCCTCAGCTCTTGATCGCCTGGGGACCCACATGCACAGCGAAGGCAGCCATGGACCCAACTCCACCTGTGTTCACGGCCCGCCCGAGTGCCTGCCTCCCTCTTCCTAGGTGTGTTTTCCCGGTTTTCCACATAATCCCCGTTTCCCAGCCCGCAGAGGGGGTTGGGCAAACACATGCATCCACATACGAATTGAGGCAAAGGCGGCGGACAGACACTGGACTCCCTTCACGTCTGCACCACTCTACTCCAATGGCATTATCTACTCTTTCATCCACGGGCGTGGGCAGCTCAGGTTCGCCGAGACCCCAGAACTGCCCAGGCCGTGGGAAGGGCACCTCCTGGTCTGGCCCACACTCTCCAGGGCTGTCCCCAGGCTGTGACTTGTCCCTCTCTGGATCTCCTCCCACCGCTTGGGCCACTTACTCCCAGCTCCCCTCCTTGGTTTTCTTCTTCCTGTTTTCCTTAGAGCTTATTCTTCCCCAGGATTGACAGTTAGTTTTTTGCTACTTTTATCCTCATGACTTGCACCGGCCCAGAGTCTGTCACTGCTCTGGAAACTTCTGGCTTACAAACCTGCATCCAGCCCAGGTGTCCCTCTAGAGCTTCGGGCCTGCTGGCAGCCAGGTGGCCCACATGTCCTCCTCCTGGACGTCCCCCTGGCACCCCACGGGAAAACCGACCGCCACTGAAACCACGGTGCGCCCCAACGCTGTCTTTTCTCTGCGTTCCCTGGTTCCACAAACTGCGCTGTCTCCGCTCAGAGAGCCAAACTAACCTCCCAACCCTGCTCACTGCCCCCCCCTCCCCCACTGTGTGCTGAGCGCATGGAGGGGCCCCTTGGCTCGTTCTGGAACTGGCTGTCCCTGTGTCAGCCCCGACCTTCCCCGCCTCTTCTCTTTTCCCGGGAAGAGTCCCCGATTGATCTGTTCCCACTTTCTCCCCCATTAGGTCTGTCCTTTATTGGGCCCATCGAGATACTAGTCTAACCTCACCACCGTGCTGGACGTCCCCATTCAGACCCTTCTCCTCCTCTGCTCCCTGAGTCCTTCGGGAGAGGCCCACGCCCCCCCTGCAGAGTGCGCGCAGCCCTGACGCTGCTCCAGACCGGGTTCTTCCCACGCTCCCTCGGTCCAGCCGCCATGCTCACAAATGTCACCGCTGTCTGATCCAGCCCCTCCATCCCCAGAGCCCCCAGGGCTCCCAGGCAGCCCCCTACAGTCCCCACCACATTGTCCTGGTGCCGTCTCCTCGTCTTTCCGCCCCACCAGGCGGTCCACTGTATCCCGTCTTACAGATCGGCAGAGACCCGCTGCTTCCCCAGGTTCTAACAGACGCTGAATACACACACACCGTGGCTGGGCATTTTGCGCCCCCTCCCCCTCCAGAATACTAAGCCAGAGAGGTTGCTGTCTTCCATCCCGTGCGATCCAGTCCCTAACCTCACGGTTGGGGGGTGCCTTTGGCTCTGAACTGGGCCCACCAGCATCTCTACCCAGGCTGCACCTGGGGTGCCTGAAGGACACAGGGCAAGGGACGAACAGCAAGCAAAACCCAGGCCAGTGCCTCGGGAGCCTCCTAGTTCGTTCCCTTCCGAGTCACTGCCCGCCACTCCACACTGGAAGCTTCAGCAGCAGGGATTTGGAAAGAGGGAGTTTAATTAGTCAACAAGACATGAGAGTATTCTGTCACGGCGAGATTACATACACCTACGGGGTGTGTGGGCAAAGCCCAGCAACTTCAGAGACCTGGGGGCCCGTTATCTCCCAGCAGCACGTGGGCGAGTGTTCCCGGAGATAACGCACGCGAGACAAATGGCGTCTTTCACTGCAACGCGGTGGAAGAATGGGGCCCAAAGACTCCTGAGTGCAGTCCCTGTTCCAGCGCTCCTCCGCGGGGACAGCGAGCTGGGTGAACAAAGAGCCGGGCCTCGCGTGACGCAGCTGACGGAACGCACATTTTCGGAGAGGCCCGCCGCAGCGACCCTAAAAACCTACGGGCGTCACGGCACCGTGCTAGGATTTCGACTGTTCATCATTTATTCTCGAGGCCTCAATATGAACGCCAAATGCACACGTTTTCTTTGTTAAAGCAGGAGAGGGTGTTTAGGATCCCAGGAAACACCGAAGCCTCACAGGTTCTGGATCCTGTGCCCATGACCTAGCTGGGCCCTAATCCTCTGGGGACCCGGCCCACACACACCGGTTCTGCGTCTTTCCGACGCTTGGCGACCTTCATTCACACACCAGCGTCTCCCTTTAGAGAGTTCTGTGTGGGCAGGCTGCAGACCACGCCAACTGGGCTGTGAGGTGCCGTCTCCTTGGTAGACGTGAGCCGCCTGTCGGAGGTCCTCCTGTTGCTGTCCTGGAGAATAGGCAGAGCAAAGCCCCCGTCAGCATCCACCTTCCCGCTTTCCCTGAGAGCTTAGAGGTTGTGGTAGGCCGCGTCCAGGCTCTGGGGAGGCAGCGGTGAGTGAGACATTGTAGAGAGAGAGCTGACCGCATCCCAGAAAGGCACATAACATCAGGCACATGGTGTTTAAAGACAAAATCATCTTGAAATAAGGGAAGGAGAGTGAAGGAAAGGAAGTTTTTTTATGTACGATGATTCAGAAAAGCCTCTTTAAGGAAATGACACCAAAGCCAAACTGCAATGAAGCGAGTACCATGGACTGTGAGCAGAGCGGGGTGACATCAGTGGGCCCAGCACTTGTCTCCACCTTCACCCCACGCACCCTGCCCAGCACCCACCTCCCCTGGTCTCCTCCAGCCTCATCGCCCTCTCTCTCTCCTCCTCTCTCTCTCCCCCACACCCTCATGGCTTGTGATGAGGCTTTTACTTTGAACCACAAGCTCTGACTGTGTACTCCACACAGCACATACCGGATGTCATGAACACACCGTATATACCGCATGTCATGAACACACTGCATATACCGCAAGGCCTCTCTCTCAGACAGCACTAAAGAAGCCTTGAAAATGCACTTGGCCAAACACAGAAGAGGGAAGACCTTCCAAGTTGCCAGGCCCTGAGAGCAGCCTCTTGGGAATGGGGTGCAGGTATCGAAGGAGGCGGGGTGACAGGAACCCAACCAGGGGCACAGAGACTTTCAGAACACACGTGGGGAACCTTGAGTGCCAGGCTAAGGAGCTTCTGCCATAAGTGCTGGAAAACAAAAGCTGAGTCTGTGGCAGGTCAGCCTGCAGACATCGTGCAGGGGGTTGCAGGTAGAGAGGCAGGAGTGATGAGGGCCTGAACTTGGCAATGACACTGGCCATGAGAGACCAGTATGGATTCCAGAAAGCTTTCAGCAGCAGTAGAAACTGGATAAAGTAAATAAATTAAAGGGGTGTGTGTGTGTGTGTGTGTGTGTGTGTGTGTAGAAAGGGGCCCGATTTCTAGTTTGGGCTAACTGTGGGAATGTCGTTGACCAAGCATGGGCACTATGGAGAAGAAGCAGATTGTCGAGGTCAAGGTCAAGAGCGGAGAGAGCAAGGACACTTTGTTGGGACATCGGAGGTTCAGGTGCCGGGGAACCTCACGCAGAACTGACCAGCCGGCTGAACGACCGTGCGTCCAGGATTCCGCGAAGAGATGGAGCCAGAGGCAGAGGTGTCAGAACCCTGAGCATGAACTTGGGAGTTCAAGTCGTGGGTGTCACTGAGAAGGCTGACAAAAAAGCTATAGCAGTCGATGAGGGAAGGCAAAAGGAGGAATTAAAAAACAAAAACAAAAAACCCCAGCAAGTCTTAAATGAAGACAAAGAGTAGACATGATCGAAAGCTACTCGAGGAAGAAACACGCAGTGGGAAGGAGGAAACCGGGAGCTGCCGCGGTGCTGGGCCCATGGGCGTGTCATGGGCCCGGCCTCTGTATCTGGCCCTGGGAATGGGCCAGGCACGGGCGGCCAGCCAACCCTGCCGACGGCAGAACGCTGGAGGGTCACTCGGCAGCCAGCAAGCTGAGGCCCCTTCCGCTAGGAGAGCACCTGCTGAGACCCTCCTGAGCCGTGTGTGTGTGTGTGTGTGTGTGTGTGTGTGTGTGTGTGTGTGTGTGTGTGTGAAGCCGAGCCCTCCATTCCAAACCCGTCCAGTTGTCAGACGGCACCGACTTCTGCGTGGGCATGAACAGCGCCCGTCTCCCCGCCGTGTCAACTGCACCAGGCGCGGGTGGAACCCCGGCCGGGTCGGGCTGGGGTCGCACTGGTTACCGGCAGCAGGCTTCTGTGGGAGGGGACTCCACACACACAGGGATCCCTCCTCGCTAAAAAAATGCAGCAAGATCAGTGAGGAGGGGAGGAGAGGGCACCGTCGTCACGTGATAACCCAAGTCTGGCAAAAGCCAGGTTTCTGGAGGGCAGACAGGCTCACCCCGCTGCACCCCCTCCCCCAGCAGGACACGGCCCAGCCCCCAGCAGGCCTAGGATGGGGCCGACTCAGGGAACAGAGCACGCATGAGGCTGCCTGCAACAGCAGCCCTGCCACGACGCCAGCCAGCCCCTGGCCACTCCTAAAATGTCATAGCCCCCGTCACCGGCCCTGGCTGTTTATTACACGCTCCCGCAGAACGGACATTCTTCTAGGATGGGAGGACATTCAGTGTCCCCGGCCCCAGGGCATGAAACGGAGATCTGGTCGATGAAGGGAGGCAGCTGCTAATGCCCTGCATGGGAAGCTGGTGGCCAGCCTGATACCCTCCGCGCGAGTCCAGCGGCATGAGCCCTGTCTGCGGCCGTCCTTTGGGAAATGCAGGTGCTTGGGGAGGGAGAGGGCCAGCAGGTGAGGCTGGGGCTGCAGCACAGATCAGTGTGACGCCCACCCCACCCCCCACTCCCGCTGGGGATGGCAGATGGGAAGCAGGTGTATTCCTGCAGGATGAGCCAGGAGAGGGGCTTAATTAAACAACGTGCTAACAACATCGAAAAGATCCCGAATTGCCATTGCCTGGGCCAGCTTCTCCTTCCCCGGGACCTTTTTAACTCTTTTTACAGCAGGCCATTGTCCTCCCCGCAGCCCAGAGCAATGCTGGTGGACACAGGGCCGAGCAGAGACGGCTGTTGGGCCAGCAGGCCCCTCGGTGGTGGACTCTGCAGTGGACATGGCTCTTGAGGCCTGGGCCTCAGCTTCCGCCTGCTGGGAGCCTCTCGCTGTCCCTGGGACCCAGCCGCCTGGTCTCCTGCGGTCCCTCCATCTACGCCCACGGCTTTCCCTCCCTGGCTCGCACTGATGGGACCTCCTTTGTCACAGGCAAGACCCTACTTCTATGTCCCTGCACAGGGAGAAGGTCCCTTCTGCTCTGGACCGTCTGCAGGGACCTCCTGCCCCAGGGCCCTCACTACCTGGAGTGACGAGGTTCCCCATGTCTCAGTGGACAGCTTGGTGTCCTCATCGGCTCTGATTCAATGTTTCAGAAGGTGATGCGGGAAAGACCCCGGGGTCCATCCTGTCTTTCATGTTAGGGGCGTGGAGCTTGAGGACAAACCCGAACTTGAGCTGAGGAAGTCCGGCTCTCAGTGCACGAACCGGGGGCGCGCTCTGGCCCCTGGTGGGAGGCGGGCCCTCCTGGCCACCTGACCAGGGCAGCGGAGACCTGGAGCCCAGGGGCAGGGCTGTGCCAGATCTGCCACCCCCTGCCCCGGAGGACCAGGACGACACCTGCCCTCCGTGGCCTCTAGACAAATGAGCCTCCCAAAGGAGACTCAGGGAGCGAGGGGCGGGTCGCAGGAGCTGGTGGACGGCGGGGGCGGGGGGGAGGCCACACAAGCTCGCCCTCCCTGCCAGGACAGGGCAGACGACACCGCCGAGGCCCAGTCGACCGTCACTGCCATGCTGCTCTGCCTGCTTTAGGGTCATCTGCAAAAACTCCGTTTCCACCGGAAACCCGTAATGCGGCCAAGGTTGCACAGCTGGCCGGCGGCAGAGCCGATGCCCTGCGACAGCTTCTTCTCATGGAAAACTTCACAGACCTTCCGGGGGGCACACTTCCTGAGCTTGTGGCTTCCGGCCGGAAGAACGTGGAGGCGCCTGGAACCGCACGGGTGTGAACCGCACAGGCCCACTTATACACGGGTTTTTCTCAGTTAGTACGTGTGTTTTCTCTTCCCTGAGATTTTCTCAGTAACATTTTCTTTCCTCCAGCTTACTTTGTTGTAAGAATTAAAATGCGTAGAACACACGAAGTGTGTGTCGACCGACTGGACGTTATCGGTGCGGCTCCAGGTCAACAGCGGGTTCTTGGCAGCGATGTTCTCGGGGGTCAAAATCGCACACAGGGCTTCAGCTGTCGGGGGTGGGTGCCCGTAACCCCCGCGTCGTTCAGGGTCAATGGTACTTGCTCTAAATAACAATGAAGGGCATTGTATACGTGGATATACACACACAAGACCAGCAATCACCCCGTCTAATGATTACGCTCCTATTGTATGCCGCGTGGTTTGCTACATAACGGCACTCCACACAGCTACCCAGCAAGGAGGACATCTGTGCCCCCGCTAAGGGGTGGCCCGCATCTCAGAGCAGGTAGCAAAGGCGACACCCACGCAGACGGGGAGCCGGGTGAGCCCCCAGGCCTGCCTGGTGACAAAGCCAAGATCTCATTAGGGAACGACACCTACCTGTAACCAAAGAGAAACCCACAGAACATTTCAATAGATTTTTCTTTCTTAATCTAAGGAAGGAAGGGGAAGGGGTAGGACACGGGGGAGGTGCAAAGACAGCTGGCTGATGTCACAGAGCCACGTCCCTTCTGCACGCAGCCAGGATGCGCGGTCAGCCCCAGCCCAAGTCCCGAGGCCAGGCCCCGTCCACAGGCTTTCCGCAGAAACGGTCGGGGGGGGGTCTCCTTCCAGGGGTTTGACCCAGCCACCCATCCACGCCACACAGCACAGACACACAGAGACACTCACAGCACACACGTGCACACCTGCACACGCTCACACCACACAAACTCCCACCCATGCTCACTCTCACACTCACACACACAATCTCTCACTCACACACTCATGGTCACGCGCTCACACACATGCTCGTCCACCAGGGACTTCAGTGAACCGTTAGTCCAGCCCTCCACCGAGCCTGACGTCGCAGACGGTCAGAGGGCGGCCAACAGAATAACCAGGTTTGCAGAAAAGAGAGACACGCTGGCATGGACGAGCTCCCTGCCTCTCTGACCTCCCCCTCATTTTACGTCCTTCCCTGTCCACACTCCCCGCTGACACGCAGGAGCAGTCGGACAAAGCCCTTCATCGTCTGAGGCTGCGGGGCTGAGATGTCTCCTCCGGGAGTGGCTGGACCCATGGACACCCGGAGACGCACAGGGCGGGAGAACCCTTGCAGACCCGGGGCTGCCGCGGGCACACAACACGGGCGCACGCTGCTGCCTCCCAGGAACAAATGTCAAGGGTTCCCACGGCGATGGGACAGCAGGTGAGCTCTCCATGTTGCCGTCATTTTCCAAGGGAGCGTGGGTTTGCATCTATTAATGACCACGGCTCTGGGCAGTGAGGACGGCCCTGAGCACTTGTCACTCACTCACTCACTCAGCCTTTGCTGAGCGCCAACTGTATGCTGCAGTCGCTGGGTTTCCGCCACACGGCTCTGCCGTCACTCACAGAGGTGTGACATGAGGCGTCCCCGGGACAATGGGACAACGTCCCGCTCCACCCAGGGTCTGCTCTTCTGGAAATAGAAGCCAAGGCTCCACAGACTTGCTTTGTTTTTCTGTCCAACAGCCCTGTCCTCTGTGAGATAAAGGTCCCAGGGGGAGTCAGTCCCTCCATCCGAAGGAGCCTCCCAACCCTATTCTTTGAAAGGGGGCGTGTGGAGCGCTGGGATCCCCACAGCACAGGTGCACGTGGCTGGTGAAGGCCTCACCCGTGGCGAGGCCAACTGCACATGCGCCTGTGTCCCGGGAAAGACCCTCCGCTGGGGGTCAGGCCAGGGGACAGGAAAGCACAGGCACAGAGCAGCACACGGCTGCGCTTTCCGGAGAGAAGATGCAAGAGCATTGAACATGTAGAAACCAAAAATTGTGTTTGTTCAAGGAGCAGGGAAGCGGGAGGGAGAGGAGGAGGAAGGGGGAGGCACTGCAACACAATAAAAAAGTTACCTCCACCCACCTCCACTCTGGGGGGCGGCCCATGCATGCCGCCCCCTCCCCCAGCACCAGGGCCACCCTGTGTGAACGACCCTCATTCCTGGAAAATAACAACCAAGCAGGTCGATTGTCAAGATGAAGAAAAGAATGAGCGAAAAAAGGGAACCACTGGGCAGTGCTGGCCCCTGGGTGTCTGCCCGGGGCTGTGGGGGACAGTGGGGGGCGGTGGGGGGCAGCGAGGGGGGCGGTGAGGGGCAGTGGGGGCCTGTGGGGGGGCCCAGGCACAGTCCCAACCCTTCCAGACCGCAGGGCGTCGTTCCTCCGCTTGGAAAGCCCCGCTGCCGTCGGGGAGAGCTGGACCCACGAGCAGCCGCCTTCTGTGGAAGGGATGCGATCACTGTGGTGGCACTTTGTGCGGTGACTCTCTGGCCCATGAGGGTTAAATTATAGCTCACGAGGCGACGTTTCTCCGGCACGGCCCCTCCGGGTCTCGCTTTTATCTCTGTGAAGATCCGGTCTGTGAAAATCCGGCGCACATGGTTTTTGATCTGAAAAATAGAACATTTCCACATGTCCCTGCGTATTTTCGAAGCTGGGAGAGCAACACCACTTTCGCATCGGTGTCTGGGAGGCGCAGCACGCTGATTCCTTCGAAAAAGCAGCCAGAAAGGGTTTTTCGGGAGATGTTCGGGGCAGGTTGCGCAGGCGAGTCCGCAGGCCGTGGAGACCTCACCAGGCCAAGCCGGGCGACCTCACCTGAAAGGGTGACTCGGGGGTGGGAGGCACTTCTTCCCAGGCCCCGCCTGCCTGTGGCTGCAACTGGCAGGCAGCCGCCTCGCCCAGCTCCCCGTTCATCAGCCTCTCAGCACGTGCGGGGCACCAGGAAGAGGTGGAGGTGATGGGGAGGCAGTCCAGGGGTTCCAGGCACCCCAAGCACTCCCCGCCCCCCCCCCAGCTGAGTCGGGGGGAAGCACATAGGCCAGCAAAGCCTGCTGGCCAACCAGGCTGCTGTCTGCAGGGGGCGGGGCCCTTTGAACGCATCGGGAGGCGGGATTTGAGGGGCTGTCTGAGATCTAGAAGTGGCAACGGAGGGCTGACACCCCCACGGCTAGCTGCCCTTCCCTCTCTCTCTCTCACCAAGTACGCGGCCCTTGTGAGCATCTGTGCACGTGGGAGGGACACAGGGCCCCGCCAGGCTGGCAGATCAGCGGGGGTGGGGGCTGTGTCAGGCCGGCCCTCCCTCCCCCCTCTGCAGCCCCCTTACCAGGCGGCCTGCCCCCGCCCTCTCGCAAAGAGGCCTGGCTGGCTGCAGCAGGGCCCGCACCGGAAGGGAGGAACCCGGGGGACTCAGACGGGCCTGCCTCTCCAGGGGAACTCGGCAAAGAATAGCCCAAGATTGATTCCTGAACCTGCTCTGACCTTCCGGGCATGGGGTCAGCCTGCTATCAATCATGTCAGGGAGGGGGAGGGGCCGGGGCTGTGTGTGTGTGTGTGTGTGTGTGTGTGTGTGTGTGTGTGTGTGTAGAATGCCAATCCACACTGAAATCCTAGGGAACAGTCACCAGCCGTGAAGTGTTTTCTTCCTGACTGGGGCCGATTTGGAATCAATAAAAAGCTTGTGCAGTGGGTCTGCCCTCCTTCTCCTTCCCTGCTCCCCAACACGCATGCACCAGCACACGCAAGTGCAGGCACACACAAGCACACAGCACGTGCGCACACACGCGCGCACACACCCCCCTAGGCACTAAAAGTAACCTCTGGCCCAGGGAAAAGCTGATCTTGAGAAATGTGATTTCCAATTCGAATCCAAGTTCAACCGGGGGCTGTGCCTGCCCTTCCCACAGCCCCCTCTGAATTCCTGCAGCCTCAGTCCCCCAGGGCTGGGTGAGGGGCCTCGGCTCCACCAGCAGCTGGGGGGGGCAGACTGGTCCGGATGACCTGGGCCCTCTGGCCTGCACCGTGTTCCAGGCTGTGGGTTGGGCTCCCGCACCCCTAGCTGCAAACTCACACACTGGAACCCCTCGCCTTCCTACACAATCACTGCCCCCAGCACTGGCGGACAAGTCCGCTGGACCCAAGGGAGTGGGGGCCACTGACCCACACGGTAACGGTGATGGCTTTGGGAGGGACGGAGGGACGGCCAGATGTCCGCACCCTGGGCGGCTTTGACATCACCTTCTCGTCCCAGAGGCCCCCAGGGACAATAGCCGTGAGCTGCCTGCCTCTCTCCCTGGTTAGACACTGCCAGGAGAAGAAGGATTCTTAGGGCCAAGCCGGGAGTAAAGACACTGATAAGATTATTGAAATTAAAAATCCTGTTATAACATCGTGTATACAGTGAGATTCTCTTACAAACATATTCCTGTGAGACTCACATCCACAGAAAGTACCAGAAGGCTTTATACCAACACGAAAGAGGTAGTTACCCCCTGAGGGCACAGTGACTGGTGAGCTCTAGTGGATTTTCCAAACTTTCCGTGTTTTGTTAGCAGAGTGCAGGGAGGTGTCATCGCGTCCACAGGCAGCAGAGCATTGACTGGAAGCGAGCGGGCCGCCTGAGCTCGGCTGTCCGTCTGTCCGGTGCCTGCAGTGCCCGTGAGCGTCAGCAAGCGTGTCCCTCAGGTGCCACCCCGCACACCGTCCTCGGGTGGCCTGTCT
Source organism: Micronycteris hirsuta (assembly GCA_004026765.1). Lineage (NCBI taxonomy): Eukaryota > Metazoa > Chordata > Mammalia > Chiroptera > Phyllostomidae > Micronycteris > Micronycteris hirsuta. Next base: position 92,279 of record PVJI01003962.1, read on the forward strand.
CCATGCTGTTTATTCTGATGCTGGGCCCGTCCCTCTGGGACGGTGAAGGGGCCGTGGGGACATGGCTGGCGGAGCCCTGGGTTCACACCCCTAATTTCTCCTGACAGTGGGATCCCCAGCATTGGGCTGGACACGTGGCCGATCAAACAGGCTACATTTCCCAGACTCCCTCGCTGCTGGGTGCAGACTGTTGTCCATCTGTTTTGAGCCGTTCCTGCTGCTCTTAAACGGAATGCCGGAGGTTTCCAGATAACCCAAGCATTCAAGGACAGGTTCTCTGTCCCTCAGCCCCGAGAGTGTGCCCTGGCTGGGAATCGAACCTGCAATCTTTCGGTGCACAGGTTGACACTCCAACCAGCTGGGCCACCAGGCCAGGGTGGCCTTTTCAATGTGAGGACTCATATGTGACCATTGCCCGCTGCGTTCCTGTTAACATAGCAAAGTGCGATAAGTCAAACTCTTGGAATCGTAAATGTTATTGTTATCTCTGTGGCTCTTACTCCTGCCTAATTTCTTGTTTGTGTTTTTTTTCTTTCTTTCTTTTTTTTGGAACACGTTGAAACTCCTGACATCTGTTAAGTATTCAGGGTTCCTCTAGTATCCCGGAGACGGTGTTTAAAGGTTCAGATCCCACAGGATGTTCTCCAGGCGAACACCGTCCCGCCTCTCCTCGCCATCCCCTCGGCCGCGGGCCGAGGTTAAACCCCAGTCCTCGGTGGCCTCACTGCCGCCCAGCTGTCCCCAAGACCTGCCTGTGGAGGCGCGCATCTCTTTTGGGTGAAGCTAAACGCCGCTCCTTCTTGGAGCCTTTCTGACTTCATGCCCCTTCATCAAAAGTCTCCACCGTATGTGTCTCGTCCGGGTGCATGTCTGCTGCACCCTGTGAAGCTAAGTGTTGGCAGGAAGTCACCAGGCCTTGTTCAGCACCAGGCGTCACGACTTCTCTCCAGCAGGAAGCTGAGAAAGGTGCAGCCAGCGCAGCCGCCTTGCCTTCAGGATGCTCCCTGTCTGCGGAGAGGATAAGGTCAAGGCCAGGCAAGCGAGAGGGGAAGCAGGGTGGGTCTTCGTGCGGCCACCAGGGGGCGAGCCAGGCAAGCCCGGTGTGGGACCTGCCCCTCTGGGAGGGAGTGGAACCCCCCAGCTGGGAGGGGTGGGCGTTGAGGGGCAATGAGGGAGCAGAGGAGTGACCAGGAGGTGAGGAATGAAAGCCGCTCCAGAGGACCAGAGACAATCCCTGGGAAGGCTGGGCACCCTCAACCTCACGCCACACACCCAGTCCGGTTCTTTCCCATGACTTCCAAGAAAATGCACAGGAAGGAGAGCAAGCGCTCTGTGGGCCATGCTCAGGGGAGGGGGCTGCAGAGATTCGCCCTCCTGGAACATCCCCGCCTGTCACCCAGTGCTGCAGGCACCTGGCCCCAGCACCCAGAAGCACTTGGGCTTGGCTGGAAGGTGGGCTCCCACCCCTGAGGACAGAGCCCCCTCCTCTCTGGGACACAGGCTCGTGTGGGAGTCAGGCCGAGCCGCGGGCAGTGCTGTGGCACCGTGCATTCTCCTCCCCGGATGTCAGGCCCCCCCTCCGCTAACAGCGAGAACGAGGTGTTCACTGGTTTAGGCTCCTGTGCAGGTTAGAAAATCCTCCTGCAGGGAAGGAGTGACATTCCCTGAGCCCAGTGCACCCCTCTGACCGTTGCTGTAACCGTTACGACCACAGCCACCACACTGGCACACGGCTGCCCAATGCCGCCTGCCTGGTTCTGACCCCCCACTGCCCCGCCTCTCCCTCCCAACGATTCCTCCATCCCCTGCCCAATGGAGTCTCTCCAACCTGTGCCCTGAGCAGGAAGGACAAGGAAGGCCGAGCCCCCTTCTTCCCCTAAACCACCCCTCCTCACCAAGAATGCCCCCTACCTCTGAGCCCTCCCCACCTTCCTCCCCTCCCCACCCCACCCCCACCGTGCAGAGGACAAGGGCAGGAGGGGGAGATGCTGGGAGAAGGCGAGGAGACCTGGGGTCAGGTTCGTGGGGCGATGCGGAGGTTGAGGTTTGCAGTGGACTCTTCGGCTGCATGACCCATGGGGCTCGTCCCTGCCCTGAGGTACTTATCACTATTATGAAGGTCACTGGCACGACCCCTCCTGGGGACGTCGTGCAGGTGACCCAGGGCTGGATGTCCAACCCAGCTGTGTTGGGAGGAGGCTCCGCCTCCTGCCCCTTGCCTGCAGGTGGCGCTCTGCGCAGCAGGGACCCAGCAAACAGGATTCCGTAGAGAGAACCGCCATCCACCCTGTGTCCACGGCAATGGGACTGGGAGATTTCAGACTGGGCGCCCGTGTGCACCCACAAAAGGAACGCTGGACATCCCAACTCTACCACCCCTGGGACCACGATGGCCCCTGAACATGCAACTCTCCGGACCCGCACGCAGGTGCCAGGTCGAGCTGCCCGGGGGCACTGGCCTTCTTTCCTTCTGTCCCAGGCCAGCAGCATCGCCCACGACTGTTTCGGAAATCAAGGGCTTCTTTGTACACAGCCTGGAAACTCAGGGACTCCACGGGGCACCACTCCAGTATCCACAGTGCACCTCAAACCGGTGGCTGCACACGATGCCCCCTTCGCTGGAGGGAGCAGGGAGGGGCTCTGAGGCTGAGGGACCCCGTGGACTTTCCCACACAGAGTGCTGGGCGTCGTCTGGAGCAAGGTCAGGTCCCATCCGCTGCAGGAGCCCAGAGCCAGTTGCACTCACTCCGAGTCTGTGCCCTGTGGCCACTCGGTCTGTGTTCCCGGGCGAACGGCCTGATCTTGGGGGCCTATTTCTCTGCCCCCGAGACCTGCTGAGGATCGAAAAGATCACGCAGGCAGGTGAGTCGGGACCGTGTGCGCCCCTCTAACTGGTCAGGCTGGGGCTGTTACATGGACTTCACTGAACCCTCAGCCTAGACCCTCGACAGGTGCAGTCCCACGCGTTTCACAGGAAGGACTCTGAGGCGCAGAGAAGGGAGCAGCCGCCCAGGGACACTTGGCACGGCCGCCCCACAGTCCCCCGGGCATCGGAAGCCAATCTGTCTGTTGGAAGAAAAGAAAGCACATCTAACATTGGAGAACACGTCGTTTTTCATAGGGATGTTCACACGGGAGTTCCGAAGGCGAGGGCACCCTCAGTGTCCTGCTGCACTTCTCTGCTGTTCCGTGTGATGGTTTCACCATTGTGTAATTAAGCAAGCCTGGTGCTTGCAAGGCACGCCAAGGTGCTAATTCAATTCCCGCCTGGGCCTTCTTTTCAAGCTTGTTTACCTGGGAAGCCATGTGTAACTAAAGGAAATCCCACAGCAAGAGGGGGGGCCCTTCCGTGTAGTATTTCTCCGAACTGGAGCCCACATTCTCCAGGCCCCAGAGGTTTAATTACCACCTGCAGCCTGCTGTTTCCGGTGGGGGCGGGGCGGCGGCGAGACGCACTGGCGGCCCTGCCCACCCTGCTGCGGGCTCCAGCAGCCCCCGCCCCTCGAGGGACAAAGAGGGATTATCCAAGCTGGGAGTCTGTCTGCATTCAGTTTGGAACTTGAAATGCAACTCTCCCCGTTTCTTGCAAATTCTGTGCCTTTGCAAGATTGAACTTCTCTCTCATCTGTCCGGGGCCCAGAGGAAAAGGAATACAGCTTCACTCCGCACAGGGTGAAGGAGAAACCCCTTCGACCCAGCAATTGGCTTTTGTTCGGTGACCAGCCACTGCTGCAAAAGGGGACCCACCCCCTCCCATGCATTCAATTAACCCTCTGCGAGACGGGCGGGGATTAAGAAGGTTGGAGCAGGCCCCATTCAGGGCCTTCTGAGGGGGCCTTTGGCAGGGGGTTCTCGCCAACAAAGGTTGCCAAACTAAGTAGCTTTTTTTGTTGTTGCTTAGCTCGGGCCTATTGTTGCCGGGAAAGCGACCTTTTCCACTTAATTGGGGCTTGAGAATTCCAGCCCCATTGTGTTTGTATATAAGGAACACAGCGGAGGGGCCGGCAAGTGCATGAATGTCAGCGTTTCTGCAATCGGTGACTCTGAGACCACTGAGCGCCGTTCTGTGTCCGCGGATAGAAACAACCCTCCTCAAGCAATAACCACACAAAAACGCGTTTCCCTGTGGTGCATTCCTGTTTTGCTTCCGGCCCTGTAAGCCCTGGTTTGCGGGTTTGGTTTGTAATGTCACGATTCACTGCGGCCACAGACCAGAGCCCTCACGTCCCCACGGCTGGGGAGGACAGCCACCCCACAGCCGAGCCACCCCTGCAGGCCCCGGACGCCATTTGTAACAGTTTGGGCTCTGCTTCACTGTCCATTCCTCTGCTGTAACTCCAACGAGACTGCAGACCCCGAACAGACAAGAGGCCATGGCATGTCTCTGTTTGTGTACACGGTTCAGAGGCAGGTGACCACAGAGCTGGACAGGAGGTGTCAGCTGCCCCATGGGCATCGGAAGACAGCAGGGAGGGCTGAGGCCTGCGGAAAAATGCAGCCGACAGACTCACACTCACACTGGGTTCTTTCTTTCGTTTCTCATCACTAAGCTGACCTCGGGAAACAGTTCTGGGACTGGGCGTGGGGGCCGGGGCCCTGGGGGGAGAGGCCTGTGCACCGTGGACAGTGCCGAGCCGATGTCTCGAAGTCGGGGCCCGTCTGGCCACATCCCTTCCACAAACAGAGGGCTTGCTGGGTGGGCACAGGGGGTTCAAAACCAGGACCTTCATGCCCTGGCTGGTGTAGCTCAGTGGATTGAGTGCGGGCTGGGAACCAAAGGCTCCCGGTTTGATTCCCAATCAGGGCACATGCCTGGGTTGCAGGCCAGATCCCCAGTGAGGGCCATGTGAGAGGCAACCATACATTGCTGTGTCTCTCCCTCTCTGTCTCCCTCCCTTCCCCTCTCTCTAAAAAAACAAAACAAAACCAGGACCTTCATGCTCAGGTCCGGGTCTCTGGGCTCCTGGGGGACTCTGCAGCGTCTGCAGCCCCTCCCGCGCATGTCCAGGGGCTCACGGCCGTCCCTGGGAGCGGGCAGGTGCTGCCTGCAGTCCTGTGGTGGGAATCAGGACCACCTTTGCGTGTTCTCACTTCAGTGAGTTTCTGATTTTATTAAAGAACATCCCACAACAGCCACGTCACCTCTTTGAATTCCTTCTGGAACATTCACAACATTCACTACAGCCCACAGTGGGCACCCAAGCACTGGAGGGTGCCGGGCTCACCTTTCCTTCTCCCACGGAGCCGGAAGGCACAGATCAGAGCGGGTTCTCTCAGTGACGGCGGTGTGTGCAAATGCGTGTGTGCAAATGCGTGTGTGCACCAGAAGTGTGCTCCTCCACACGGGGCGATGCCACTGCAGCGTGGAGGGATCACTATGGAGCCCCGGGAGTTCAGAGAGATGCCCGCAGCCTGGAATGAAGCCGGCGCCCTCCAGGGTCTGCAGCCGTGAGGAGCCGGAACTGGGGCTCCAGGAGGAGGGCCCAGCTGGGGAGCAGAGCCCTGGGCCAGGCCAGGAAGTGGTGCTCAGACCAGAGCCCCCACCTCAGGGCCGTGATGCCAGGCCCCCTACACTGCGTCTCATTTCTCAGCACCCCTCCCCGGGCCCCCTGCCCAGGCCAGCCTGAGAGCTCACTGCTGGGACCTCCGAGAAGGTGGCCCAGCCCTTTGCTTCAGGCTGTGACTGGTGTGTGTGGCTTCTCACTGACTCATTGATTCAGATAGACACTGTTATCAATAAACTGTCACCTCCTCGCCTTTTGTCACCTCAGCTCCTTGGAGCATTCAGCTGCTGTCCATGGACATTCATTGATGGGCGGGGGTGGTCCCTGAGACCCCCCGCCGTCCCCCGAGCCACCTCGACCTCATCTGAAAAGAGCAAAGCTGGCTTCCAAGACCAGCAGTGCAAGGGGCAGCGAGGCCGAGAAGACGTGCCATCTGACGCCCGAGGGCGGTGTCGGTCTGGGCCACGCCCACGTGTCCAATGTCCTTCTGAGTGAAGCAGGACATGGGAGGGGGTGGAAGAGACAGCCTGCTAAGTTATCCATCCATAAGTTAAATAGTAAGGGCGATCTTCAAATCTTTTCTCCCTAGACAAGCGGTCCCTCTGCACCCCCCACGCCCCGTCCAATCCATCCGTCCTCGGTCAGCAGCGCACTCGGTCCTGCCCCACCCCGCCGGCCTGCAATCCCTAGCTCAGGAAGCAGAGCCCCCTGCCTGTCCACTGATCCGGCCCTGAGGACCCTCGGAGCACTGCCTTCCCTTGACCTCGGGGCACGGTGAAGGAAGGGGCTTGGGAGACAGATGAGACCAAAGGGGGGACACGGGGCCGGGCTGACTTCCGGGGGAGGGGCTGTGCTTGCGTCACCGAGCTTCCTCGTCAGGCCGTCACAGGTGCCACCTTGCCAGCCCGAGGGGCGCGCTTGCTTGCGAACAAAGTCAACTCGGAAAAGAGCACACCTGAGCCGTGGAGAAGACCCCGACAAGCAAACAGATCCCCGTTGATTCCTGCTGGCTCAGCTGAACCCCCGACCCAGCTGCAGCAGGAGCAGAGCCGAACTGTGACCCCCGGGTGCCCGGCCCTGGTGTCTTTCCCAGTCTCAGACCAGGCGCACAGACACGCACCTGACTCTCACACACTCACAGACACCTGACTCTCAGGCACACACACACCTCTCTCTCACACACACACACACACACGAGTCTCACACATGCCCATGCACACCTGACTCACACACACACACATGCATGCCTGACTCTCTTACACACACACATACACGCCTCTCTTACACACACACACATGCACACCTGACTCTCACACACTCACAGACACCTCTCAGGCACACACACACCTCTCTCTCACACTCACACACCTGAGTCTCACACACACACATGCACACCTGACTCTCACTCACAGACACCCTCAGGCTCACACACACACATGCACACCTGACTCGCAAGCACCACACCCATATGCAGACCTGACTCACGCACACGCGCCCACCTGAGTCTCACGTACAGCTTGCCATCTGCGTGCCCTCTGCCTGCTGGGCTTCCTGCACGAAGGGCGGGAAACCCTGGATGGGGCCCTGGGTCCCTGTGTGCAGCTCACCTGAGCAGCTGATTGGACAGGTGGTGTGGGCGCCCAGGTCCCACAGGGTGGGTCAGCTCTTCCCTGTCCCTGCGGGGGGCCCGGGCTATGACTCTGGGAGGGACGGAGAGTCTAGCCAGCCTCCCTGTGCAAACCGCTCACAGGGGTGGCGAGCGCAGTCGTGTGAGAGCAGAGCGTGCGGAGTGAACCCGGGTCGCGAGGCTCCCTCCCAGGGGTGTGTGGCCCCCGCCTCCTGCCCTCCAACTCCGTCCTGGCCTCAGCCTTGTGCTCAGTTCTTTGGCCTCCATGCCGCCCAGGCCGTGTGGGCCACGCAGCAGTCACGGGCCCTGCAGGGAGGCGGGGAGCCATCAGCTTGGCGGGCCCCTCGGCCTGCCGGGGCCCAGGGCGCCTGTCCCTGCAGCCCCACCTCGCCTCCGACCCTGGGCGCCCGCGGTGACATCCTGGTCTGTGCCGTCGTCCTCTGCGGGCACCCAGGCCTGAGGAGGACACGGCCTGTTGGAAGCTTCCAGAGCTTTTCTCTCTCTACACTTGTACATGAAATGATCCTACTGTGTGCTGGACTCCGGGTGCACTAGAGGCAGAACCCAGGGCCACTGCCCTGAGCCTGCTGCGCTTAGTGAGGGTGCGGACGGTTCCGATGCAATCCCGTCCCAGAAACAGCACAGGCCTTTCAAGGCAGGAGCAGAACCCCATCTGGGACCCCCGAGTGCCTGGTGGCAAACAGTGAGCCCGGGCCCTGCGGGCTGCCGGAGGGCGTGGGGGGCGCCGAGGGGCCCTCTGAGACAGGGGCAAAGGATCGTATCAGGGAGGCGGCCGGGAGGGTGCAGGTACTGCACGGGGGTGGGGGCTGGGGAAGCCCGAGCCAGGGTGTCCCTGACATGAGGCCAGAAGGGCCCTTGGGGGCAACGGGACAAGGTGGAGGGCCCGGCAGCTTCGCCGTTTTGGAGTCCGGCCGGAGGAGCGACTTGGAAGAAACTGCTGGCTACTGAGACCTGAGTATTTGCCTGCTCCCAAGCACGCCCTAGTGCCAGAGGCGACCCACAGAGCAGACGTGGTCTGGCAGGCCGACCCCTCCTTGGGCGTGGCTCATGGTCCACATACTTAACAGGCCATTGTAACCAGATTCATCCAGGCCATTCTGAAAATGCCTTCGTCCCAAAGCCCAGGTCCGACCCCCTCTACTCGGCACCCGATCACTTGGGTCTGTCACTTACCCCGGCTCAGGCCCCGAGTGCCCACATTGGCCTCACACTCATCCCATCTTAATGAATGCCACCCTCGTAGCACAGAACACATGGCCCGAAGGCCACCTGGCTTCCTGGGTTATAGCCCGGCCTTCGCTGGGGCCTTCCCCCAGCTTCTAGTCGTGTGCACCCACATTGGTAAGTCGGGGGGCACTGCTTAGGCGCACCGAGCACCCACCCCGTGCCAAGGGAGAAGCAGACACAGGTCCGTAGGACGCCATCAGCTCCTAGGAGTACAACCTGTCACAAATACGTCACCATCCTTTCCAAAGAAGACTTGAAACACTGGGAGGCTCCGTTGGATCTTCCCAGCAGCACACAGCTTCCTGGGAACCCGGGACAGCCCCGAGTCGGAGCTCAGCCCCGAAGGCCCCAGCACGTCCCCTCACCACTGTCCTGGGACCCTCTGAAGGCACCGTGGCAGATCACCCTGGGGGTGAGAGCTTCATGCTGGTCGGCGCAGACGCAGGGTGGCCGGTATCCGAGACAGGTTCTCGGGGGAACCGCCCCCTGACTGCAGAGGGGGCTTCCTGACCTGAGGGCATGCTCAGCCTGGCTCTCGCCTTCCACAAAGAAATTATGGAGACGGCACAGCAGCCACTCTGTCTGGCAGCAGCGCCCAGCCCCCCAGACTGGCTTCTGCCCATGCATTCAGCAGAGACAGGACCGAAGAGCCGCAGCGGCATCCCGGAGCCGCCTCACCAGCACGGGCTCTCCCAGCCAGCTCGCTCTGCAGCAGCGTCCGTGGGCTCCCCGCGGGGAGTCTGCGCTCCCCCACAGCTCCTCTGGAAGAAGCAGTGCAGCTCCCCTTTCCTTCCTCAAGGCAGATCCTCAACAGAGCCTCCTCCAGCTGCAGAGCGAAACCGGAGCCAAAAGCCCCCGTCACGGCTGCCGGGGGGTGCCGGGCACTGCATGGCACGGCCAGCCGCGTCCGAGCTCCGGCCAGCCTGCTGACCCGGCAGGGCTGATGGGAGGACTCGCTTGCTCCGGGAGGCGCTGGCTGCCTGGTGCCCAAGCCGCAGCCCTCCAGCCCCCGCACTGAGCTCCTGCCACCGCTCTGCTGACGCCGGCGCCTCTGCCAGCCTCCCGCCGCTCACCGCCAGCCTGCGCCGGCCGGGTCGGACGAGCGCGAGCCCGCAGCGAAGCGCTTATCGATCCCAAGGCTCTGCTTCAGCTCCTCTCCTTCACTGGTTCAGCTGGTCAAACTCTTCAGCAGTCAGGTATTGGCAGATTCCGGTGGTTTTCCATACATGCCTATCAATCGAAGTCATTTTATTCTTTTTCAAAATATCCAGGAACCACGCCTTCCTGTAGAACATGTTGTTCTCCTGTAATTCATGTGACTCTGAACTCCATGTGGCGAGGACACGGTTGGCTGGGGAGACACGGGTATTTAAAACCTTGTAACCACATAGGAAATCAGGAGCACACATTCGAACATGGGTTCTGTTGTCGGCGGAAGAGGAGACCCGCAGGGAGGGCTCAGGGTGCGACAGGGGCCTGGGCTCCAGATGCACACCCAACACACAGTGACCCGTTCACGTGGGTGTGAGGGACTGTCCTCAGGCCACAGCGTCCTCCCGGAGTGGCGAGCGGTTGGACAGCTGATTGCCCAAGTCCCTCCCTGTGTCACTATTCTGATGGTTTTTCTGTCCTTGAACCAAGAAAAGACAAGCCACCTCCTTGTGATTTCTAGGGACAGCATCATCATGGGGGGGTCACTTGACTCGCTGGGGACACAGCATGGACTATTGCTGCCCCCCTCTGAGCTCTGCACTGTGGGGCGTCTCCCCAGGACAGGAGCCTCTGAGCCGTCACTACAAGGTGGGGAAACACTCGCCGCCCCCCGGGCCTGAGTGGCCACCATGAGGGTGGAGTGGCTCGCTGTGTGCAGAGCCGCCGGAGCAGGGCCCACGCATGCTGGGCAAGCGCTACCAGTTCCCACGGCTCCAGTGCACGTTTCCGGTTCCGCCGCAGCTGCCTCCGCCTTCCTGACCTCCTGTCTCTGCAGAATAACCACGCGAACCTCCTGCTGACCCACGGAGAGGTCACGGTCTCTGCGGGACAGGGCCCCGCAGGTGCTGGCGAAGGGCAGGCCCCTCCTCCATGTGTGGGGAGCGTGTTGTCCCCGTCATCCACCCCATGTTCCAGGACACACCAGGGCCATGGGACACACACCCACGGTGACGCTAGTGAAGAAAAGCGACTCTGTGTGTCCAGAGTGGCAGGTCAGGCGAGCGGTCGTCCCCTGGGAGCCCAGGAAGTCTGATGCAGGGCCTCCTGTGGGTGCTGCCACCTGTCACGTGACTGGCAGGAGGAAGGAGAATTCCAGACAGAAAGCGGGACCTCTGAGGAGGCTTCCGGAGGAGACAGAGGGGCAGGCCTTTTTCCCTGTCCTTCCTTTTTCCTGTATGACTGTGACCTCCAACTTCATATTGGGCACACTTCGAGACAATAACCCGACGGCAGTCCCGCGACTCCCAAGGGGTAGGGTGCAGGTGCGCAGGGTGGGGCGGCCCTCCTCACAGCAAAGTTTTGTGTTTTATGATTTAAAATATTGGCCTCCATCTCTCCACTAATTTGTCATTCGTTAAATTAAAATACTGTCCTGGCAGCTGTGCCCCACACGTTGCCAGGCCTGGGGGTCTCCCGGTGTCCACGACCCGATAAGAGGGACCCCGATGTCCTTCCAGCCGCTTCCCGCTGGTCCCGGGTATTACTAAACATACCCCAGCTCAGTCTGGGGTTTCCCACAACTTTGCACAGCTCCCCCTTTCACTGCAGCGGTGCTGATGCGTCCAGCTCAGAGACCAGGGTCCCACCCTGTCCCACCTCTATTTATTCTGCGTGTTCCTTCAAAGTCCCAGACACAGTAACTCACTTACGTGCCTGTTTCTCTTGGGGGCCTTCGGGGCCTAAAGCAAGGCCCAGCTCTCTGCACTAAACAAGAAACTCAGAGATCTGTATTTCCACACATTTCTGGCTCTCTCCCTATTACCGTGAAGAAGCACACCCGGATGTTATCAGGGGTTGTCGCTGCCTGGTACACTTTTCAGTGATTGTAATGTTCATTCTAAAATCACATAGGTCTTGATCTATGTGACCTATGGTGGGGGACCACCGCGGGGGCCTGACACCCACCCTGTCTCCCGGCAGGACTCATTCCAAATGCCCAGCTCCCATGACACAGCGCGGGACACACCAAGGATCCACCCAGTCTCTTCACCAGAAACACAGATAAGCCATGGTTTTCCCCAGACGATAAAGAAGAAAGAGAGAAGAGGTATGCGAAGTGTGCACCTTGCTCCCTCATGTGACAACCCCACATCCTCAGGGACAAGGGGCCCTAGGACGCATCCAGCCCGGCTACCAGGAACTCTGGCCCCGACAGGACGCCAGGCAGCAGAGAACCCCTGCCCATGGGAAGGTGCCTCACACCCAACCACAGCTTCCGTAGTTTGCGCCCCGATGCTCCACTCTGCACCACCCCCAAACCTTGGCAAGACCCAAAGTCTGCGGACCCCACCCAGAGGAGGGAGCCAGCGAAGACGGCGGTGGCTTCCACAAGCCCGTGGACACGAACCGCAGCTCGATGCCGGGCTGTGTCGGGGACAACAAAGAAACTAGCATCTCACATACGCCCAGATCTGTGGCCTGAGACGCGTGTGTGAAACACTGTGTGTAACCGGATGATATGTATGCGCATCCAGCTTCTGGCCCCGAGTTCACTTTGACTTCCAATGTAGTAAACTGTACTTCAAATCCGGTTCCAAAGGTTGCACGGTGGCCATTGCGTAAAACGCCCCGACGCTGCCTGTCTGATCGTTTCTCGGTTCACCCGAGGACATAATGGGCACACATGCTCCCTCCGTCTACGTGAGAACCAACGTGCCGAAGGGCCGACAGCGCAGACAGCCAGGCTTCATTTAGCCCAGGAACGCCTTCCTCAGAGCGGGGCCCCCACCGCAGGGCCGTGGGCCGGTGCCGGTCCGTGGCCTGTTTCAGGAACCGGACCACAGAACAGGAGGTGGGCGAGCAGCACAAGCTTCTCGTGCGTTACCACCTGAGCTCCGCCCCCTGTCTCCCCCCGACCCAGGTCTTCGGAAAAACCGCCTTCCACAAAACTAGTCCCTGGTTCGAAAAAGGTTGGGGACCGCCGCCGTAGAGGCTCCCTGAGCGAGGAGCCCGTCCGTGAAGCAGGCACAGAGGAACGGGGTGAGCACGTGAACCGTGGTCTCAGACACCAGCTCGCCTGGTCCGCTCACCCCCCGGCGTTTGACAGACGTCTGGGGCGCAAGCGCTGGGGGCCAGGGAAGGGTCTCCCAGGGCTCCAACCCCCTGGTGCTCAGCAGCTTAGTTGGTAACCAGGCGATGATCCCCAACCTCCCAGCCTTCCCCCTCCTTCAGCTCAGGTCGCAAAGCCACGTGTGGCCCTGGCAGAGCACCGCCTGGCTCCTGTTTCACTCGTCTCTCTGTGTCTGTGACTCTCCCGCAGAGCCTAACAGAGAAGGCACCAGGCGCCGTGTGATCCTAAACCCCGGCATCGGCCACTCGGACAGCAGCACCACACGGGCGGCACGCCAGGACTCCCAGCGGCCTTGGTCCGCGCAGACAAGCTCATCCCCCTTCAGGTCGGGTATGGTGTTGTGCTCGTCCAACCCGGGAGGGGTTGGAAGTAAACTCCGCAGATGTGTGTCCAGTGCCATTTAAACAAACCCACACACATAGCTACAAATTTCAAGTTTCCACCCGTCGCCACTACAAGCTGGCAGTGCTGCCGAATGTGCTGCTGAAACTCGGCAACCCCCCGTGTCCTCGACCGCAGAATGAGCAATGCCGGCGCCCACCACACGGGACTGACAAAGATTAAACCGGAGTCACACACGAAGTGCCTGGGCCAGCGACCAGCAGAGAGCAGGAGCTTCGGGCAGATGGGGGCCGCACCCCGCACTTGCTCCTCTGACCAAGATCTGTTTTTTGCTGAAGGGTGGGGATCATCTTCCTTCCATCTTGTACATATTATTTAAACTCATTCTCTCACGGACCATCTCAAGAAGGCAAAACAACACTCCAACATCAGTGGATGAAATGGCCCTTGTCCAGGAACGCGGCCACGTGTGAATCATTACACGGTGCACATCGGCCCCATCTTCAGTTCGGAGACTGCAGCACAAAAAAAAGTTCCCACGAGCTCCCGACCCTGTCCCTCCTCCCTCCCTCCATCAGCTCTCACTCGAACCCACGAGCCCCAGGCAGATGGACACCTCACGAAGGCAGCAGGAGTGTTCCGCTCGGGTCGCTCTGCCTCTTGCAGGTACGAACGGTGTCTGTGTGGACAAGACTGTCTTAGAGAAGACTGGACATGCTGGTCTCATACTTTTGAGAACCTGGACATCACCAGGGCCAGGTGTGGTTCTCCCTTTCCCAGCCCTGTACCAGGCGGGGGCTCCTGGGTGCCCTCCGGCACTACCTCCCGGCGGTCCGAGGGTCGGGGGGGGGGTCCCGGGCTACAGGCGCACCTTCTAGTAGTGACACAGGAGCAAACAGACAGCGCGTGAGGCCAGGCAGTCCAAGGCAGGTGCCGCTGGAGTGGCGCAGACGCAAGTGCTGCCCTTCAAGGGACCTGTTTTTATCCCCAGCTGCCCTCATTTTTCATTTGGCCTCTGCCTGCCTTTCGATTGCCCACCACCTACATCCAGGCCGCTCTGCTCGCTCAGGGTGACCTTTCAGAGGACAGCGGGTGTGTGTCCCTCCAGGTTCCCAGGCAGATCCAGGGATGAAGGACGCATATTTAATGAAGAAATTAATGTGGCAGAGCTCGGCATTCCTGGAACTGGGGGGTGAGGAGCCAGCCAGCTGACTTTAATATTCTGTGAGATGTTTTTCTTCCTGGCTTTCCCAAGTCAACAGCCAGACCCAGATTCAAACAAACAAACAAACAAACAAACAGCTGAACGCGGGCGGGTCATCGGCCAGCACTGCGCGGAGCAGCTGACGTCGGCTGCCCGGTGGCGTTTCCGCACGAGCTTGTGAGGCAGGTGTGACGCTAGGTGTGCTGCAGATGCGCAAACCAGGACCCGGGGCTGAAGTCCTGCCCGGTGTGGCCCCACCGGCGAGCGCAGGGGCCTGTGCTGGAACCAGCTGTCTGCTCGGAAGCAGTGCTCCCGGCCCGCACATGCCAGGTACACCGGCTGGCGCATGTTCTGTGCATAACCTACTTACAGATGCAACCGCTTCGAGTTTGCTTCTTAATTAGCCCATAACCACCGGCCTAATGTGTGCTCTCATTTCCGGCTCTGGCTTTGACACGAGAACAAATTGAAGCGACCTATTGATATTCGCTTTTACTGTTCTATCGGGGATCCTTGCAAATTCTCAATTACCCGATCAGTTCATTCGGTTAACTGCACAAGCCACTCAAAAACGACCTGGGTGACAGGCGTAGATGGGAATGATTGCCATCTTTACGCGTTGGAGAGAGAGCGCTCAGCATGATATCGCTGCTCATAACCTGAAGGCAGCGATTTCCAGCCGGTGGGCCGCGAGAATTTGTAAAACAGGCAATACCTGAGTATTTAGTAGGGGGCACTTGCCTCTTGTCCCTTTGGCTGTCAAACTAAAAGATGACAACGGCCAACGCAACAAAAGCCACCCAGTGGGAATGAATCAAAATCATACCTATTTTCTGACAGATCAGCAAAAAAAAGTAACGTTTTCTGGCATGCCTCAGACTGCACTGATTCGTGTGCGTGCGTCATAAGATGAAAAAGGTTAAAAACCGCTGCTTCAGGGGCCTTTTCTTGAGTCGTTTCCAGCAAAAAGTTTCTTCCTGTGAAGTGAGGCCCTGGATCCCGCTGGACAGGAAGCTCGCCCGTCCCTCCGGCCCGCGGGGTGCACCAGACACCCGGGCGCGGGGCTGCGGCGGCCCTCGCCGGGTCCGGACTTAAGACGCCCAGTTTCCGCCTGATGTTAAGATGTTAGGTTTTTGTCTCTAGACTTTTATTCTAATATTTTAAAGTATCTCTTTAAAAAAACAGAAGCATTCTATCGATCCCCGCCCAGGGCTGTAAGGGCGGATGGCGTCCTGACGTCACCGGCGACCTGACGTCACCGGCATCCTGACGTCACCCACGTCCTTCAGCGGTGAGAGGATCTCTGACAGAGGGACAGCAGCTGCACCGGAGCCTCCGGTGGCACGCGTTGCTGCTCTGGAGTGACAGTGGCACGGGGTCAGCGTGCGCCCATGCCAATGGTCCCTCCCTCACTGCGCCCAGCAACGATCCTCACCTTAGCTTGGGCGAGACCCCGGGGCTCGGTCTCGCGGGGGACAGAAGAGCACAGACCAGCCTGCCTCAGTCTCCCTCCCTGAGCTCACCGTACAAGGCCCCAGCCAGCCAGCCAGCCAGCCAGCCAGCCCCCCTGCCTCACTCAGTCATTCCTGGGCTGCCTGGGCTGCGCTGTGCCAGCCTCGTGACGCTGAAGGACACGGGCACCGGCTCAGCGGAGCCCGGAGAAGGGATGGCTATTGCAGCTCACACCTGCATCCTGGGGGCGGGGCGCTGGGGGCCAGGGACCCGGTGGGAAGGGCAGGCAGCAGTCACCTAAGGGGCAGGCGCGGTCTGAGATCAGGTGGAGAACTGGAGAGGCGATCTGGAACGGGAGCCAGGAGAGCATTTCCATGAACAACAGAGAGGTCAATGTCAGCGCCCCCAGAGGTCGGGAGGAGGAAGGTCAGTGGTTGGGGGTCAAGGGCAACCTTCTTGGCATTAAGGAGATGAGAACCTGGGAGTGCAGAGTGGCAAAGAGGGAGGGTCCGAAGCCCATCTCCAGGGTGCCTGAGGCTGGAGACAGCTGCATCGAACAGATGGGGAGCAGCCAGGGCCCCAGGGAGAAGTGGTGAGTGCACCGAACCCTCTCGAGGAGCTCACGGTGAATGGTGCTCCCCAGAAGGATTTGTGGAAGCCCCAAAGCCCCCGATGCCCGTGAATGTGACCTTATTTGGAAAAAGGGTCTTTGCAGATGTGATTAAGTGAAGCCATCAGGGTGAGTTCTGGTGCAGTGGGACTCACGCACTTATAAGAAGAGGAGAATCGGGACCCACATGCGCAGGAGTTGGGGGGGGTCATGAGACGATGGAGGTGGGGCTGGGGGCTGCTGAGGACCACTGCAGACAGGGGACGCCGGGAGGCCAGCGGCCCCCAGAGCCAGGGAGGAGCAAGGAAGGGTCCTCCCTGGGGCTGCTGTCTTACAGAGCCACACCTAGTGGTGAAGCGACAGAGTCTGTCTCACATCCCGGAGGGTGGCGTCTGGGATGGAGTGTTGGAGGGGCCAGGCAGGAGAGGTCTGCTGGCGTCTCTCCCAGTGGCTGGCGCCGTGCCGGCCACCTGTGGGCTCCCTGGCCTCCACCGGCGTCGCCCTGTGTGTCTGTGCCCAAATGTCCCCTTTTATAAGGACACCTGCCATGTCGGATGAGGGTCTACCTGGCTCCCGGGAGACCTCATCTGAACTCCTCACGTCTGCAAGGACCCTGGCTGAGGTCCTGGGAGTCAGAACCTCAGCGTGAATTTTGAGGGAACTCAGTTCGACCTGTGCCACGTCTGTAAGGTACCGGGCGTGAGTGGTCAGACTTTTAGCTTCCAAACAGAGGACATGAGTGTTGACGGCTTCGCTGCCCTGGTTGTACCTCCTGGTGGCGCAGCCCAGGACACCCACACGCCTGTTGGACGCTAAGTTGAACAGCAGGAGTATTTGGGGAAGAGGATTATTTTAAAGCAGTAAAGCAGGTGAAGGGAAGGAGTGTGAACGTGCTGGAGGCTGAGAGGCGGGACCTGGGACCCTGGGAGGGGGAGCAAGGCAGGTGATGAGTCTGGGGCCCAGATGGCAGGGGGGGGGGGCACGGAGGAGCAAGGAGTGTGATTGACTCATCGGCTGTCCAGTCATTTATTTGGGCCCAGGCAGGAGAGGCTGGGCCTGGATGGAAATGACAGTGGACATGAAGGTGGGCGGGCACAGGCCCTGGGGATTCATTCTTGGGGCAGCGTGTCCCGGGGCGGGCCCAGCCCCCCTTTCCACAGGGACCAGAGCACTTGAGTGACAAATGAGGGGCAGTCTTCTCGTTTTCCTCCTCTTCCCTCCGCCTCCCTTCACCCCCAACCTGGACGAGTAAAACCATGAACCCCAGACTGGAGGCCGAGCACCATGGTGGAGGGACCCGCAGCAGCGTTCTGGTTCAGGTTTGAGTTGGGTAGCAGTGCAGGGGGTCACCTCTGGTCGGGCACAGCCCCTGGTCCTCAGTTCTAGAAAATGTCCGAGTCTGTTTCCTGAATACCCGGGGGCGGGGCTCTCAGGACCTCACTTTCCCGTCCCCAAGTCCCACTGGGATTCTTCCCACCCACCCTTCCCATCCCCGGGCAGCCTTCCCAGCCACCCCAGCCCTGACCGCTGCACCCTCCTCATCCTCACCAGCACCCACTCCGCTCCCCTCTCCCTCCCGGGGACAGCTGGAAATTTGATAGCTCAGTCCTGTTCCGGTCTGGGCGCTTCCCTTCTTTCCTCATTTTGGCCACACCGCACGTGCCGTGGCCCGCGTTACAAACTCAGCTCCGGTGAGCGACAGGTCAGAGCCGAGGGCACAGTGAGTGTCAGATCCAAGCCGAGAGGGTTGGGGAAGACCTCGTTCCGCGGACGTCGCAGCAACAGTCACGGCGTGGTTTCCATTTCCGGGCAGTTTTACAGCTTCCCGGGGTTCAGCGCAGTTTGGGGTTCACAGGTTGGGTCAGGCCACGACCCGCAAAGCATTCCCTTAGAGACACAGTGGTGATAGCCGTTTCTTACAACAATAAGGCTGCAGACAGACATGGAAAGGACCCTGTGTCTGTGACCCCGCCGCCGCCTTTGCAAGGCGCCCGTGAAAGACCTCGAGTGACTGTTAAACCAGCGCCAGGCCCGAGCTGTGGTAACCTGAGTGACATCGCCCCTCCCAACCGTGAGCTGCCTGGGAAAAGGCTGTGTTTGTCCCGCTTCTGCGTCTTCAGTGCCTCGCTCACAGTGGGTTCGCGGCGCTGGTTGAGCAGAAATGTGCCAACCGTGTGGACATTGATTGGAGTGACTCAGAGGCCCGTTTCCTGCTCGGTCACCCGTCCGCATCGCGGGCTTCGAGTATAGCCTGGGCGGCAGTGTTTGCGGCTTCGTCAAGTCAGGGACCTCTCGGGGGTGACCGTCTTAGAGGGGAGGGATTTGAGACATCAGCAGACCCAAGACACCCACTCTTCCTGAACTGCCAAGGCATGCATTCCGGGCTCAGCGGGGGCCCGTCCTGTGCCCGGGAGCTGCAGGAATAGCTGGAGTGCTGTGCCACCCAGAGGGGCCCTTTAAGAACCAGGTATGGACACGCAAAGAGGAAAGTCACCCAGAGGAATGTATGCACACTTTAGAAAAAGCTATTTCACATCTCATAAACCAGCAGAAATGTAGGTAAGAACGTAGAGAAATCAGCAAGTCTAATTGGTGTTTTGGTGGGAACTTCCCGGCCCCCCTCCATTCTGGAAGCAAGTCAGCTGCGCAAAAGTGCCCTTCTCTCCAGGTCTTCCTTGGACGCGTCTGCTGCAACTGGCCGAACTGGCCTGACCGCCTCTCACCTTCGGTATTATATTCTGACCTCTGCGGTCTCTCGACACCTCTCCCCTTTGCTCCACATTCAATTCCCAAAACATAAAGCCTTTTGCTCAAATCACAAAAGGTCTGCCAGGGCATTTCTGTCGTTTTTGCAGAATCCCTGTGTTTCATTAATCTCCACGTGTCTAGGGTCTGGTGCCGGGACACCATCCGATGCCCCCGAATCTTCCGTTTCTGTGTCTGATGTCTGCCGTTGGACACTCTCTGCCCCCTGGGCAGGGAGGTGCATAAGCAGCCCCCCTCCTGGAGCATTTGTGGGTGTCCGCTGCCACCCCAGCAGGACTGACAGCCACACAAACAATGACTTCAGGCTGGCTCGGTCTTGAAGGCTCTCTGCTGGCTTTGCACAGGCCCCTCCTCTGCTTCCCCCCTCCCTCCTCGCTGCGCCAGTCCCTTGACAGTGTCCCCATGTTGCAAACCCATGCTTGCCCTGGGCCCGCCCGGACTCGCTGTCTGCTTCATGCCGACCCCATATGGGATAGATTAACACAAAAAGCTTTAGCCTTGTACACCACTCAGATGCTTTCCTGTAATGGCCGCGAGCGCGGGGGAGGGGCTGAACCCGAGAGCGGGCGCACGCACCAGGAACAGAAACCCATTGAGTCCCCCAGACCAGACGGCTACATTCTCAAGGGCTCTCAGCAGCCAATAAATTTGACGTGAACTTTTTTATTTCATGCATTCCGCTGTTAAAGCAAGCCCTTCTTTCCACACTAAGTATAATTGCAAGATACTATTCTGAGTGCCAAAAATGTCAACTGGAAGTTGCAAACATGGACACATTTAAACAGAACCATATGTTCAATGGAAGGAAAAAAAAATCAGAAACGAGCCAATCACTCTACCTTTGGCTGAACAGATAAATTGCAAGGAAGCCACCATGTCAGAGAAGAATCACAGAGCCCGCTATCGTCACGCAATACTGCGCGCAGTTACTTTCTCCGGAAGAGAGGTTATCGGGGAAAATCTGGGGCTCTGACAACAGAGGCGTGATGTTGGTGAGGTTGGCTCAACCCCTAATTAGCTCACTTCACTCTGCCCCAAGGCCGTTGGTCTGAGAGGAAGGCGTGTTTTTGCTCATTGCCTGTCTACAGCTATCCTGTGACCTTGGATGGAGGTCTCCTATGTCACTCAGAATAAGAGCCATGGTCCTTGCCAGGTCACACGCCACCTGTCACTCTCCCCCACCACCAGCCGGCTTCCTTGAGCTCAGTCAGCGCTCGGGAACGTCTTACAAACCAGATTGGTGATTAAATGCAAGTTCTACATGCCAGGAAACAGGTTTGGGGTCTCGAGTAGCTTACCCACCAAAGTAGAAGTAGAAAATTGAAAGGATTCCAAGGTTTATTTTTGTAAACCCGTGATTTTCCATTGGGCCGTGAGATCTTTATTTTAATAAGCTCACCCAGCTTTCGTTGGCCCCTCTGCACCTGGAGAAGCCTGGGTGATGTCGGCGTTCTCACACGGCGGCACGCGCACCATGGCAGCGTGCAGACCGTGCTCAGCGGTCACTGCGAACCTTTAGGGAGGAAGAGTCTGTGCGTATTTGAACCACAGAACTGGCTCGTTAAATCCAGCGCTCAGTGGATATTATCGCCGAAGATGAGACTGAATTCATTTAACGTAAAAACTGAACCGACTTTAAGAAATATTTGGAAAAAAATCTACCGTATATGGCATTAACTGTATATATATATATCTATGTATATGATGCTATTGCCAAATAATTGAAAATGGCACAGCAATGAATGGGATAATGCCAAATAGCCATCCCCATTCCGGCAGTTCAGGAATTGGTGATCACCTTCGTCCAGAAAGACATCAGCGTTTGTTTGTTTTTTTAAGTACCCCAAACATAGAACAACTGAGTGACGGACATGCAGAGCACACTAACAAGCCGCGATCAGGTGGTTGACACCGAGCTTCAGGATCTCTGACAATTTGTTTCAGATGAGTCTCCATCACTGTGACCATGTGAGCGTCCTCAGGCGGCACGTCCCGTTCTCACACCACGGAGGTCGTTGGTCCAGCCCGCTTCCAGTGCCGGCAGCGGGCTCAGAGCCACTGCGGAGCGCAGGCCCCAAGTCTGCCGACTGCGTGTCTGGAATCAGCTGGACCCTCGGAGACGTCTGAGGGGGCGGTAAGTGAGGCGCGTTTCTCACGGAGGATCAGCTGGTTCCCACGCGCGAGGCTATGATGAAGGGAAGGCAGGGAAGGGTGCTGGCAAATGCACCCCCTTCTCAGGGAAAAGCAGCTTTCTAATCTCTTTTAAAGCACCCACATAAATAACGTTAACTCCTTCTAATGAAGCGTGCAAACTAATCTCAGTGCAGCCCATCGAAGACACGTGCTCTCGCGCATCCAAATCCTCTGTTGATAAACCAGATGGAAACTGTCCGCAGGTAGGACATCAATATGCAGGAGAGCGGGCTTGCGGGAAATCACGGTCCGGCAGCTCAACGTCTGGGAGAAAGTGCTGCCCCCGTCTCAAGATTTACCTCCTCCCTCAACTTTCCCTCTCTCTCCATCGTCATCATCAACGGCAGCGGCAGCCGCCGCCTGTATTTCTGTCTGTCTATCATCCGTCTCTCTATGATCTATCTGTCGTCTATCTACCTACCTCTACCTGCCCCCTGCCTATTACTCACCTACACGTATATACAAGATTGCGACGTACTTTGTAGGACCTAGTACAAATACACATACCGGATCTTTTAAAAATCATTAAT
Source organism: Micronycteris hirsuta (assembly GCA_004026765.1). Lineage (NCBI taxonomy): Eukaryota > Metazoa > Chordata > Mammalia > Chiroptera > Phyllostomidae > Micronycteris > Micronycteris hirsuta. The sequence goes on from PVJI01003962.1 coordinate 114,037, forward strand.
GAGAATTTCAAGACCGAGACAGACAGCACTGAACTAGCTGTGCGACCCTGCGGAGCGCGGGGCCAAGCGCGGGGCCAAGCGCGGGGCCAAGCGCGGCGGCATAGGTCGCCAGCCCAGGGAGCTGCCCTGTGTCTGTATGTGCGTTTTATTACCCTTGCCATTCCTGTAACATTCGATAAGCTCGAGAATGTTTGCTCCGTGCCTTTGGGCAGCGTTTTGTCCCACACGTGGGACTGAAAGGCTGAGTCGGACCATCGTGCGGAAGCTGCCAGAAGACCGCATCACCTGCGAAGTCTTTTTTCGAGTCTGGATGACAGGAGGTGAAACGTTTTTCCACCCAGGAGTCCGTGTTCCATTTTCATGTTCCTGCTGAGCCATGCCCATTGCTTGCACTGTACAGCAGTGAACGCGTTTCTCTGCGTCACTTGTCAGGGTGCCTTCCAGGTGGCCGGTCGGAGCGTCCACTGAATCGGTTTGTCCCCAAACCCCTGTGAGCAACGTGGGGCCTTGGATCACTGGGGCACAAATAGAAACTTTGCCGGAAAGTGTTTGGGAAAAGAAAGCCTTGAAGCCACCACCAGGCAGCCACACGAGTCCCTTTGCTTTTGACCTTCTGCCAATCAGCCATGGGGACTTCAGTGTCCCCAGCTCCAGCCGGCCAGCGCCTAGGTGACCCGCTGGGGGTCCCGGTGTCTGCTCCCAGCCCCCTTTCTCTCCTCTTCTCAACGCAACGTCCACTAAGCCTGGTCTGGGTCCGGTTCCAGACTCAGCCCCGCCCTCCGTCTGCAGGAAAGCACATCCCGGGCTGGTCGGCGGCGTCTCCTGAGTGAAGTGTGTTTGGTTCTCATCGGTCACTCACCCTGCGTGTTTACAAAGCCCCCGGGGAAAGAACTTCCTCGGGTGGCTGGGAAAGGGCGAGGGTGGGTGCCGTGGGGGGAGGGACGCAAAGCGCCAGGTATGAAATCAGTGTCTCGGAGATGTACGATCGTTAACGCCGAATCACATATTTGAAAGTTGCTAATAGTGTAAATCTGCAAATTTCTCGTCACGTGAAAAAACACGGTAGCTAAGTGTGTGGCAACTAGACTTCCGGGGGCGATCATTCTCGGCATGGACAGTTGTCAGGTCGTTACGCTGCACCCCTGAAGCTCGTGTGACGTGACACGTCAATGACGCCCTAATTAAACAACAACAAAACAAAGCGTGGTCAGGAGAGGGGGCTGCCATGAGCAGGTCGAGCTGACCGCTGTGGTCCCTGGCTGACCCGGGCTCTGAGGAGGCAGACCAGCTGCGGACAGCGCCTCCCAAAGCCAGGTCCATGTGGGGTCAGCCCCAGGTCCGGACAGTAGGTCATAAGGCCCCCACGCGAGCACTTGGAACCTACCTCCGTGACTTTGCGTTGAGGACCTGGGGGCTCAGGAGGCTGTTTCTATCTTCACGACGCACTTGCAGGAGAGAACGGACCGCAGACT